>VXAA01001010.1:499523-599552 GCA_013399115.1 Anseranas semipalmata | reverse complement strand
GGGGGGGGCAGGGGGCTGAGAAGCGGAGTGTTTGGGTTCTGCGGATGATGTAATGGAGCTGGCAGAAAATACGAGTCTGCTCCTAGAGTGCAAACAGTGAGAAAATCGGGGCTGGCGTTCGTTCCGTGCTCACGTTGCATAAATGGGAGTATTGGAAATAAATTGACCTACGCACTGCTACCAGGGGATTATGCCGGTCTGGTGTTTAAAACCTGCAGATACAAAACCGTGCAGGAAAGCATCAGAGTATTAACGCTTCAGCCTCCTCGAAATCAGGACTCGATGGAGGTGCAATGGGGTCCCTACAGGCGTGTGGCTTTTTTTTTTTTTTTTTTTAAACTATTGAAATAGAATTCTACTTACTGCTTTTTTCATGTGCTGCTGGATCTCTTATGGCAACAGTATGACCTTAATGCGTGACTAGTATAGGTGAATTTATTTTTAGACCGGCTGCATTGTAAGCTCATATGTTCAACTGTGTGTTGACTTTAAGCATTTACCTCTTTGCGTTGTGATTCTGCAACATGTTCTAAGTTGGCAGATCTGGGCTTTCATGCAACCTGCATGGAGGAGTGCTACAGTAAACACAAATACACATGCACACACCTGTCTGTCTGTAAGAATCCTTGTTTGACTCAGCAAACCTTTTGAAACAATAGAAACGTTTGTTTTATTCCCTTTATTTTCATAGCTGCACCTGCTGCAAAGCTGCTTTGATACTTAAGAGTTTATAATAGCCTGTTTATCTAGAAAAAGAAAACAATGCTGAAGAAAAAGCTATCGGTGAAGAACAAATGGAGAAAGTTTGCCACAGATAGACTGAATTCTTGGGCACAGCTTTAGTTACTCTTATGCTAATGTTTGAAAATACCCTATTCCTTGGTACATGTACGTGTTTGGAGTGCCAGATCCTTAAGTGTCTTGATTTTTATTTTGCTAAGCTTATGTTCTTGTTGACACTGTGCGTAACGCTTACCGAAAGCATAAATTCAGGAGTAATTAAAAGCACCTTTCAAACAGAATTGTTACCTGATTTCTTTAGGATATGGGAGAGTGCATGTGTGCCAGCATGCTTGGGAAAATTTCTTGCAGTCTGATGTCAAAACCGATCATTAGAAAGACGACAACATATGTGGAAAAAGCAGGAAATGATTAGAAAAGCCTGTTTTCCCCAAAAGTATATTGTTAGTGTTGACATCGTTAAGATTTCCCTAAAAGCAGTCACTGTCCAGCAGGCTAAAATCTCAGTTTGTGAGTGTTTTGCTGTAAGGGTTTGTAGTTTTCCATGCCAAGTAGGAGCAATGCTTCGGTTGCCAGCTATGGCCATGGACTGGCACCGTAAGTGCCGTTCGTTACCCTTTGCAGGCTTTGACATCCATGCGGTTCTCCCCATGCTGCAGTCTAAGGCTTAATGTTCTTCTAGTCCACTTAAAAGTAGTCATAATTGAATAAGCTATGTTTTAATAGAGAACTATTGTCCCATAAAAAAGGAAAAGTATGTAAAAAGCTTTTTAATCTGATAAAAAATGCTCTGTTTTGGGGAACCGAGCTCTTGGTCTCAGTCAATCAAGAGAGGATGTCTTATGGAAAAAAATTTAAAGGCAGCATTCACATTGGTGGAAGATGCCGGGTTTAAATATTTTTATGATAGCTGATATTTTCTAATAGAAAGCTGCAACTGTGTAGGTACTTGTGGTATTGTTCTTTTTTTATTGCTGTTGAACTACTGTGTACTGTTTTCTAGAAGTCTTATTTGGAATTTAATACATCATCTCTTCAGCCTAATTCTTTTTTTACCGATAGNGGGGGGGGATTGTGTGTTTCATGTTAATTTGGGTGATGTTCCACAAGCAGGGATGTGACATTGTAAATAGTGACATCAGTAGGTTTGTTTTGGTCTTTTCTTTAAACATTCTACTGCTAGATTTTCTCCCTTTCTGGGTTTAGACTAGTCCACCAAGTATAGTTGTACAAAATTTTGATGCATCATTTTTGGGAGGGCTCTTGGAATTTTTACAAATTTGGGTATGTTCTGTAGATTCTTTGGGTTGCATTTGTCATCACTGAGGGCTATGCTGCATGCACTACTGATTTAGTTGTATTTTGATATATATATGTGCTATGAATCCTTTAAAGGACATCATTGTTTTAAATGCTTGTAGCGTAGGAGCAATAATAGCAGCAGTATGTTGTTCTCTCAGGAACAGTGCAGCTCTCGTTTCAATAAACCGTAACCTATTCTCTTATTTTATTTGCTTGAGAAATATCTCAGGAGCTCATAAACCAGTATGTAAATACTGTTATCATTCAACTAAATGCTGTGATTTTGCTAAATAAAGAATGGGTTTTGTAATGGAGATTAATGGGCTGTGTGACAATTTCAGTTTTGGGTACAGCGCTGTGTTTGAATGGAAAGGGCAATTCCAGCTTTGGGAGGTTGTCTGATTTTTCTTGTATTTGTTTTCTGAGCTACAAAAATGCGTATTGGGGAAAATCTGGAACGTCTCAATTGATCTCAGTGGATTTAATCTGAGAGCTCTCCCAGTGAAAAAGAGGGGGAAAAAAGCTAGTTTTAAATTACTGTGCTATCTGTATCTCCCTTGAAATTAATTCATGTGCAGGTGATCCATTCTCTGCTGAAACATTGCTGAAGAACGAGTTTTCGGTGGCACACAGTTGTGGAAGAGCAGATGTTAAAAAAGCAAAAAGAAATAAAAATTGGGGGCATATCTAAATGTACTGCCAAGTCTGGCTGCTCTGTAGCTTCAGGACTGTTTACAAGCTGTGCGTTTCCTCGCTCCTACATGCGAAGCAAAGGGGCTCCCGGGCAGCGGCAGCAGTAGCTGGTGTCCCACGGTTGTGTAAGGCAAAGGAAGGAGCGCTGGTCCCAGGCGCTTGCAGGGAGCTGTCAGAACAGAACAGTGCGCTCGATGGGGGCCCTGCCCTTGTGTGGTGTCCGTCCATCCCAGGCCCTTCAGCTGCAGGCACCTGTGCCATCGAGGCCTCCCTGCCCTCGTAGTTCCCCAGGGCAGGGTGTTGTGTGTGTGTTTGTGTGTGTGGGGGTGTCACTGACAGCTTCTCGAGGGGAGCTGGATCTGTCACAGTATGCTCACACCTGAACCTCAGCTCACTAGTGAGATTCAGTAGTTTTTCTAAATTTCACTGGCTTTGATAGAAGGGAAAGTTCGTACAGGTGGGGTTGGGGAAGCTTCCATACTTCATATACAGATTTCTGCTGTCCTGTTTTCTTTTTCTCATTTTTTTTCCCCAAGTATCCCCTGTTTCACCTCTCGCTGAGGCAGTCTTCGTGGCCTTGATAATCACTTCTGGAAACGTATTTTACAGAGTCGTTGGTTTTAAGATTAAAATGTGTATCCGTGGCTGGCAGACAGTTCTTGCCTCCTGAGCTGCACAGGTTCTTATAGATGCATGGAGGAGGGCTCTGCGGAGCACCGAGGCTAAATCCTTGCACTGTCACTAGGTCCGTGTTGCACAGTTCCTGCCATAAATTGAGCTGCATTTTAAAGGTTGTTAGCTTTTTTGGCCCCGCTGTTCTGACAGAAGGCTTTTCTTCATCTTTGCTGGTTTGATGATTAGAAGGCCTCTTCTAACTAAATGCATTCGTGATCGGTTAGTTCTCTTGCTTCTTTAAATACTGGTTATAAAATCTCCTTGGACTGAAAATGAAGAAGAGGCTGGTATTGTGTTTTTTGGTAGCTTAACTAACTAAGATACACTTCAGTGTATCTGTTGTAGATAGTCTGTGCTGGTAGAGGGAATAGCTTGGGCTGTGTGTTAGCAGGAGTTAAGTGTGTACTTTCTTGAATGTAAAGGTTGTGAATTATTTTTCATACTCTTATCTGAAGACTCATCTAGGCATGTTTCGTGCTCAGCAACAGCTCGGCTCTTCAGAGACTAAAGGTATTAGGGTGTGTACTTTTATGAAGAAATTGTGGGGCTTATTTTACGGCAGTTTAATCTTCTAGTTTAGCCTCATTGCACCATTCATTTGGAAGGATCCCCAGGTGTTTTAAACACTATCGGGAACCATTTTGCTTATTACTGAAATCCAGCCACTTCTAGTGTGGAATCTGACAGCTGCTTAATGGTGCTCAGCCATGCTAAGCAGATCAGAACAGAAAGTGAAGAATACCATACCTGATTGAAACACTCTGAGGGATTTTAGGTACAGATAATATAATTATCTACATTGGAATTGGGTCAAACAGCACTATTCCTGTGGAAAATTACTAGATATTTTCAGTGACTGTGTATGGTCAAGAAACTGGTTTAAAATATCTTCCTGGAAATTGTACCTACAGCAGTGAGATAATCGAAGATCCTGCTGCTTACCATATTATGATCACCAGTTGCAGGATTATCAGTGTTTTCTTCAGGTATTTCTGTGTATGTTAGCTGTTTGGTCTGGTGCTGGTATGGGAAATCTTACAAGACTGAGGAGAGAGCTGGGTGTTGCAGGTCTGGCTTTGGGAAGCAGATTTCTGTGCAGTTGCTTTAAAAGTGTTGCCTAGTATTCTGTGATGTGTACTGATATTAACAGCGGTTTTAAAATGGTTGTAGAGGATCTGTTGACACTAGGCCAGCAATGGGTTGGGTGCGTGTGTGTCACTGTCCTTTCTTTTGGAAAATCAGTGGCTATCTTCCAGTTGTCTTCACTTACCATTTAATCTTGCAAAACAGAATATAAACAGAAGGTCTGTAAGGATGCAAAGGAACAAATGTTAAAATTCATGATCAACTGAATGTACATAAATGTTCCAGTAATCATGACTGACTGCAGAGTCTTTCATTTGTAATTTAATCTAATAATTTCCATGCACTTCTAAAGGAACACACTATGAAGCTGGCAACTGCTGAAAAATTGCTGTGCTGTTACAAACAGCATTTGAACTGGCATTATAACAGCGTGATAGATACATAGTGAGATGGAGAACAAAGTTAGCAGTTGAAACCGAGCTGAGAGAAATTGCTAGCAGAATGTGAGAAAGCGGGGTTGGATTATGATAACCTCCCTGGTAGAATCAAATTAAACCTTTTTAAAGGTTTTATTGATTTTAGTTTGTAGTTGTACTATGTATTTACCGCACATGGGTACAGCAGATTAATGAGGAAGGTGTAGTGATCAAGGAGTGAAAAACTGTGGTGCTGCTGTTCTCTTTTAAATGTTTCATTTTGTTCAGACTGTGGGATATTTACAGCGTTAATTGACAATACGGCTGTCAGCTTCAGTTCTGCAGCTGTTTAAATGGATTGAAAGTGCTTAATATACGGCAGGAATGGAAATGAAAACTCCTGAACTCCTCAAAGGGGAGGGGAGAGAGCACGCCCCCCCCAATTCTTTTATAACTCACTTAAGAATCCTTAAACAATGCATGCTTGTCCAAAGAGATGATTTGTGGGAAGAATGGTGAATATTTGGCTGAGAAGGCTATGGCTAGCTTTGAAAATATGGCTGAAAGAATACAGAATTAAAAATCAAAAAAAGAGGTAGACCATTTTGCATAACAGCTATCAAGTCTGCATCCAATAGCACTGCCAGCTCCTCACATATGAGAGAGGAATTTTTTTTCCGTAGTTGTGTATAAGTGTATGCCTTATATTTCTGAAATACATGCATTTGCAGAACTGTAGGCACCATGGGGAAGGCTTAAATTATGTATTAGTAGAGCTTGACTTGACTGTTCTGGTGCTGAAGCAAGGTCTGTTAGATACAGTCAAGGATAAAACCAAGGCCACGGCTTGTGAAATACAGATTATAAGTTTTATTTTCTTCCTGTCATGGAAGTGTGAGAATACTTTAAGTAGGATTTCACCTCATAGTTTCTCTTCAAAGGTAGAGATGGGAAAAATGCCTCTTTATGAACTGATAGATGACTGCCAAAGTCTATACCAAATGCAAATCAGTTAGAGGGCTGTGCTGCTTTGCGTCTGCAACTAAGGGCAGAAAGGTAAGGCTTGAACTATTACTTTGAAAGAAGCATTGAAATTTGATAAGACAAGCTAAAATACAGCTTTTCTTAATACTGTACTTGAAGTCAAAAACTGTCAGCATAAAGTGTCTTTTAAATCCTGTGTATATTAAAAAAAAAAAAAAAAAAAATGAAACCAGTTTCAAAGGAAACCAGGGCATAACAAAAATCTCTCCTCTCTTTGCATCATCCTTCATTCGTGTAATCTTTAGGAGAAGTTTTGTAGTCATTTGTGTTGCGATTATAGAAGTTAGGAAGGGTCTTGTTTTGCCTGGGTTATTATCAAGTGGCCTTTTAAAAATTGTAATGGAATATACTCTGGACTACTAACATCTGATGTTGAATCATAGTGTTTCTGAGACAATGCATGTAGAAGTCTGTTAGCAAAAGCACAAGAACAACTCTTTCCAGGGCTGATGCTTAGCAGAATAGTAAATGAAGAAAAATGTAGTGGTATTGTAATGTCAGTCTCTAAACATTTTTGCCTATCTGTCAATGACCAGTTGGTCTTCGGACTTTGAGCGTCTTTCAAAAACAAATCAGTAAGTCATTTCTAAAGATTTAATTGTTCAACACTCTTGATGTTTGTGGTATATTATATTCTGCTCAAATCAGGTGTCCTTTTCAAAACTGAAGTAATCTTATTTCCACAAACACCAATCTGCAAGAGATCAGATTAAGGTCTGTCATGTTAGCGGCATGAAAACTACTTCTGGCTATTAGAGATCTGATCTGCCAGCAGAAGACTTGATCCTGGACAGTTCATATGTGTGTTTAATAGTAAGCATCATGAATGATTCTGCTGACGCCAGTGATAGTATTTAAATGTACAAAGCTGCGTGTGTGTGTTAAGGATCAAGAGAGGACTGCTAGCAATAAAGAACTGCACTGTAAGGTTGTTGAAGAAGAATACAGACTTAATACCAATGGACGTGGCTTTGGAGAGAAGATGAATGAACTGTCATTTTCAGGGTAGGTAGAGCCGGGTGAGTAAGCATAGTTACTTTGGCGGGTGTATTGTTGTCCTGCTATAATTTTGGTTCCAGGATCATACTGCAGCTCCATCACTGGAGAAGAATGTATATCCTCATTTAAGGACGGTTGTTAGGAGATGAGCAAGAATTTTCTTGTGTGCAGAACCGGAGTTGCGCTTGTCTATCATTGTATATGGAATGTGTTTGCTAAGACTAGTAAAAGTTTGTAATTTGTAATTGGTGAGATCTTAGCTCTATTCTTCCAATCAAAAAGTCTTTTCTGTGTCTTCCTGGAAAGGAGGAGGAGGGGGGAAAAGGGGAACAAACTATAGGGATTTAACTGCAGAAAATCTAGAAGCTGACAGTTGAGGTAACCCGGCTTACTGGTGTCCATATCTCTAGACTTTGGCTAGTTGTCAAAATCTGGTTATGCTAGCTTGGCTTCGTCCAACAGAGTGTGACTATAGCTGAATTCTCAGCCTTTCCCCCCGCCCCAGGCAAATTACACTCTGGGACTTCACCTCTTTTTAGGGCTTCCTGGCTCTAGTTTGTGAGGAAATTGCAGTTGATAATTGTGTTGACCTTAACACCCCACTGAAATTACCATGCACAGGTCAGCAGTATCCTAGATATGCTCTGGTATGACTATTAGTGCAATATCCAAAGATATGCAAAAGATAAAGGATGATCATACTTATTTTTAAACAGGAAACAAAATTCTAGCTTGTCATTAATTTCCACAGCAGTGATTGTATCTCTTAGAAGATAAAGCAGTTCAGTCTCTAAGATCGTTAGTTTGAGTTCCCCAAAGAATGCTCTCCCATACCGCATTCACCTCAGAAGGGATAGGGACAAAACATCCTGGACAAAGCCCGGATCAACAGTTCAGTTGGGTTTACAGATGGCCACGAACTTTCATTTAGCAGGCTGTGTTTTGTCACAGGGCTGGGCTTCTCCATTCTAGCAGTGTGCTGAAATGCCTGACTGGAGTTCCCAAGTCCCCCTTCCTGCTGTTTTCAGCCCAATTTAGAGGTTGTAGAAGTGGCGTGTCACAGATCTCTGGAATTGGCAGTTCTCTTCTGAATTTCCTCCACATATCCTTTCTCTTCTTTTCCACAGCAGAAGTTCAAAGCAGAATGTCTTCAGGGATTTGAGAGCAAATGATCACAAGTGTCTAGGTGGGGACTTGTGCCAATATACTGAAAATATTTTGTAGCATTGCTTTTTTCTGCACACAGCAGAATGCATGCGGGAAGCAGACTTAGCTCTGGAAGGACAGCAATAGAAAAAATGCAAAAACAAACTCAGAAAGGAAGTAAATGAAGCCAAAGGGGAGCTTGGTAGTTTTGGGTAATGAACAGTAAAAGAAAGACGTGGTACTTAAAGAAGAAGTGTAATGCAAGGGCACAAAGGAAAGATGACTGATTTGGAGAACAGCCTGAAAAAAACAAACAAGAACAACAAAAATCATTTAGAAAAAGGCTGGAGTAGTGGGAGAAGCTATGGTGCCTATTGAGGGGGAGAGGATTTTGTTGCCTTATTGCTTCGGGACAATTCATAAATTAATATTCTGTGATCTTGTCTTTACTGTGGAATGTAATAAAATATTTTTTAGTGGATGGTGGAGTCTCAAACAGTTGACTTAGATTTGCTTCAGCACCCTATTGTTCCCAATGAGCTCTGACTAAATGCTTTTGCCATAGATGTGCTAATGTGTTATACGAATTACTTGTCTTATGTCAGTGCTATAAAATTAGAAGCCCTTCCCCACAGTGTGTTAAGCAGATTAAAATGAAAGCCTGTTTTTATGGTCCAGCAAAGTGCAAATATCTTAAATAAATAAAAATGTTGTGATCTAACAGGGGGGTGCTGTAAGAAGATGGTATGAAGCAAATGCATTTTGTAACCTAAATGGTGAGATAAGTTTCAGGCTTCCCGTGATAAGGTTTATATTGTTTTCACTTGTGCCTTCTATCAAAGGGAAGAGTTTGCGATTAGTAGATTCTACTAAGATACCTTTTGTTACTGTGTTTTGAAATTAACTTCCTAGGCAGCTGTGCAGTTCTCTCTCCAAAACCCTTTTAGTGACTAAAGGGCTACACCTGCCTTCTGGTTAGATGGTCCAGGGACAGACTTCTGTCTGTTGTGAAGAGTGCTAAGCATCATGTAAAAGGCTACTATTAGCTGGTTTTAATAAGAAGGAAATTGTTTGAAGTAGTAGTTACCTGATGGCTCTGCACAGGTGTGTACGAAATTCAGGATTCATGTTACTCTCGAACTCCTGTCTTGTATAACAGTCCATCCTATTCCTCCCTCCCTTGTGGGTAGAATCTATTGTAGTTACAGCAGTATTTTACTTCTACCAACTTACTCTAATCTTAGTGTCATAATGTTCCAAGACACTTTTTGATAACTGCTCTACTATGCATATGGTATTTGTCACATAAAAAGTCTAAAGCTATAATGAAATTATTGCAGACACGACACGTGCTTAAGGTGAAAAGAGCATCTTGCTGTGTTAGAGCAATAGCTTAATTAGGAGATCACATGCTGTTGTAATATGAATTTGGGAAGGGACAGAGTAATGATGTGATGTCAGAGTGAGCATTGTACTTTCTCTGGACTCAGTTCCAATTTCTGTAGTTTTCTTACTCATTTCTCTTATTTCCCTACGTGGAAATAATAAACAAGATTGTATATTCCTATGCCAGTATAATGTGGCTCCTTGGGGCCTCTTCAGATCGTGATCAGGGCTGAGAAGTTATGGAAATAGTTATTGGCTACAGTGCGTGGAAGTTTAGACAGAGACACGTTGAGCTTCAATCACAAGGACAGAAAAAAACCAGGACGTACATGAGAGATGACTCCTCATTTTCCCTGTCTGTGGAGTGGGTTAGCAGCACCAGGCTGATCGAGTGCCATAGGCTGTACTTCCATGTTTAACTTCTGCTTCCTACAGGAAATATAGGAAGGGGTACGTAGAAGTCTGGCATTGTTCCGTCTGTCAGTGTCAGAGAAGGAGGAGGAGGTGACAGCTGTTCCTAAACTGTTTTCCTGCTTACCCTCCAGCTTCTGCTTCTAGGTATCCTCTGGTAAGACTGGCTCCATGCAGCCGTGGGTCCTGAGATACCTGTGTGTTTTGTTGGTGCAGAAAATGAAAAACCTGTGCTCTGTCATTGACACTGCAGCCAAAACTCCTGGTGTGGATGCAGCTATGCCAGCAGAAGGGAGATTTTATCAGTTTATTTTGTGTTCAGGGGAAGAGTTTAGCTATGTCAGCATAAAAATGTTTTGTTTCTTAAAAATTGTCCTCTGTCAAGATAGCCGTGCTATGAGATATGCATGGAGATAGGGTGAGGGCTGGGGAGGAAGGGGACTCCTCTGTCGCAGCTGTATCAGCAGAAGCTGTGCTGTATGGACAGGGCTTAACCTGCGGGGGAATGTGGAGATCTCTCTCTGCTCGGCTCTTACCAACTGGCGGTGATACCACTCCTGGTCAGCGGAGCTACACGGTTTATCTTGTATGAAGGACTTCAGAGCCCTTTGCAAACTGTACGCTAAAGTTTTGGAATGATCTAAGAAAAGAACATTATGTAACTAATGATATTAAAGCTTCAGAAGAAATGGATAGGTAGTTTTTGGGGGGCGGGGGGGGGGAAAAGGTAGTAGTTCTTCTTTTGGTATAGATTCTTACCTGCTATTAGGAACATTTTTTCAGCATATCTTGAATTTTGTTTTGAGTTGATCTTGTTTTTGCAACGACATTTAAGTATAAATGCAAGCAGCTGAGTTTTTTGTGTAATGCTGACATTTCTATGTGATATTTCTCCAGAAAAGTAAATATTTCTGCATTGCTGCTTTCCAATATAATGTTTTCTCTGTAAACACACAGCTTTTGATTTGCATTTCTTTTTAATTTTTCCAATCTGTTTTGTTTTAAGCGTAGAGGCTTGAAACTGCTGGACATTTCTGAGAACAAAGCATTAGACATAAAACAAGAACAAAAAGGGGAGTAATTAAGGCTTTCTTAAAATTGAGGCATTTGGTATTTTTAATACCTTTAAGGTAATTCAAATTTAAGGTGTACTTTAGATTTAAAACATCTGATAAAGCTTTTCTGCGTGGCTTCCACCAGCCTTTGTAAGGACAAGCAGTCTACTTGCCTGCTTTTAGAGGTTACACTTTTATTTGTAATTTGTCTTCTAATGTGCAGTTAATAGTACTATGGCAGTCATTCAGTTTTGCAGACTTGGGTAGGCTTCCAGCATTATGGAGAGGTTTATAATATCCTGTAAAAACATGTTACCCCAGGGACTGCCGTAATAGGTAGCTTCTTGACATTTTTCCATAAGGACAAGTTGAAAGAAAAAACACAAAATTCCTTTGAGTGGCACAGCTGTGGTTATACATTTGTTTTCTATTGCTGGTGAAATTTGCTTGTGAACATTGCAAATGAGGAGGTGTCCATTCCTCAGAACTTGTTTAAAACTTCACGTGGTGAAACTGTGGAAGATGGAGCGCGGATGTTGTGATGTGCTTTGCTGAATATTGCGCCTCTTCGTCTGGCTACATGTGTCCCCAGAGGCACTGTGGTCAGGAGGGGGCAGGGTTTTGAAATATTCGTAGTGTAGGTGTGTACACTGGCAGAAGTGATTCAGTTCTTCGCACTGGGTAAGAGTTCTTACTGCGGCGTTTGAGTTATCAAGGGGAAAAAGTCTTGCCAAAGAGCATAAAAGCAACAAACACAAACTGTTTGAATTCCGGGGTAGCGGTGTTTCATGCGGTTTATGTGACTGAATCTGTGCTTAGACAGAAATGGTAAGGGATGATGCGGCTTTAAAACTCTTTAGAGCTCTGTTTTCCTTTGGACGCAGTGAAAAACACCTTCCCCCTCCCCAGCCACCAAAGTTCAGTGCTGGCATGTGTGAGGTGACTGCAGTCACTGTGGCTGCACCTGACGCATTGTCGCCGGGAGCAGATTTTAGCAGGTGAGTATCTCGTAGCTCAGCAGTGCTAGGGGATGGGAGGGCGTTGGGAGGGCTCTGGTTTGACGAGGGCCACATCAGATGCTACTGCAGGTTCTGAGCTTAAAATGGAAGTGTTTGCTCAATATATGTTATTGGCTATCAAAGACTGTTCACTCCAAACTGGAGTTTTGGATTCAGGATGTGAAAAGCATTGGAACATGGTATGTTACGTAACTTCAGGTCGCCAATACGCAGTTGTATTATGGATAAGGATTAAGGGCAAGTTTTGTCCAAAGATGCCTTTAGGAGCTGGAGATATCCAAGATATCATTAGTGAACCTTTTAACTTTTTATTAACACGTCTTGCTGTTGCAGGTGTTACTGTTAAAATTAGTAAGGAAGGCTGCTATTTAATCTGAAGTTGTATTTGAGTGAACTTAATTTAAGTGAATCGAAGGGGCCAAAGGTCACTGCTCTTGGTCTTAGAGGAAAAACAGCTGATGCTTGCTCTTGGTTTGCATGTTCAGGGACCGTTGGAGAAGACCTGTATTTGACAGACTTCAGAGTAAAGGAGTTTGACTATAACCAGTTAAAGTATTCTGATAAAAGTCGTTGCTAGTAAAATGGAGCTAGCACAGGGGAGAGCACTTAGGAAATGATGGGCCTCTCCATGCACCTTCTGTTGCATTGGGAAAATACAGCAGATACATTATCAATAAATTTGGAGTAGCATATTCTGGATGCAACAACAGCTGTGTATGTTCAATGAGAAGGGAGAAAGCATCTCCTTACAAAAGAGGTGCGGATTCACTTGCAGCAGCTGACAGGTGGATTTGCTGTCAGAGAACTAATGCCGAGATTCTTCTGGGAGAAACAGTCTGGAAGTCTTTCCTCAGAGTATGAGGGAACTGATAGAAATATAAAACTGAAGAAAACCCTACAGGTTTCTGTTGCCTCTTTCCTCATTCTGAACCTACCTTAGACGAACAAATTTGGAATAGTGTTAATGTCAGCTGTCTGTCTTGAGAGGACAGGAGGTTTGTGTACGCTTCCGAAGTTGGAGAAGAGACGGAATCCCAAGCATTAGTAGGCTATGGACTTTTCTCATACCAAAACCTAAAGCACCAATTAACATAAGTGAATATCGCAATGTGCATAGTGCACACATACTTCAAATACAAATCAAGTCCAGCAATAGAAAAAAAAAAATGGATCTTTTCCTCCAGAAACCACCCCAAATAACAAACCCCAAATTTAATCTCAATCTATGAAGAGCTGGCACTGAGGTGTCACTCAGACCCTGATAATAACGTAGTGACTCTCCGTTAATTCCCATCGTTGTTCTGTCAGTTGGTTTTCAGCCACTGGTTCTTTATGATTGCATTGGCTGTATTGAAGTATTGAAGGACCCCTTTTATGTTCAGCTATAACAGAATGTTTCAGGTTTCTGTTGACTCTCCAGTCTCTGCATCTTTCTTTAGATTGCTAATGCTCTGAATTAAAATTCCAAATTTAGGATTAGAAACTACTCCTGAAATCACATTTCCTTACCTTCTCAATACATACATGTTGCCCTTTTGAAGGGGCATATACTGCTTTCCAAGTGACTAGGGAAGCTTCTGCTGTTCTTTCTGTTTGAATCTCGCTAACGCAAGTGTTGCCACATATTGTCTGTTAAATCTGCAGTGAAACATTAATTTCTTCTTTTCTGGATGGTGGAAGGAAGCAGAAGGTTTTACTCTTAGTATTTATGAGACCCAAATGGGCATAGAAGTCATTTTCTTAATACTAGAGTTTTCTAAAAATATTCTTACGTATGTTCAAATTAGCAGCTTGCTCAAGCTTCTATTTCTGAGCTAAGCAGGTTTCTAAAGAGCTTTCTTTCCAACATGAAGACAGTAGGAGCTGCTGGATATTAAAATTTGAGTGAAATGTTTCTATCCCTAGAGGAAAGCTGCATATTCAGGAAAAAGTGAACATAATCGAGTTAGACCTGATGATCCTTGTGGGTCCATTCCAACTCAGGATTTTCTGTGATTCTGTGATCTTGATTGATAGTGACATGTGCTATATTTGCTTTCAGTGAATATTTGTGAAAATGTATCTCCTCTTTATGGGTTTGTGTGATTGTTGAGATCTGTGACCCATTTGAATATAAGCCTTTAATCGATGGGATCAGTAAGATTTTCTAAATTTGAGATGAAGTGCCAGTTAGGAAGATGGAGGTGCCAAGCTAGAATTACGGTGTTAACTAGCCAGTAAAACATCCTGAATGTGAAGGTTTCATTCAAAGCATTTAACGAGCTTTATTGAGCAATTCTAACACAGCAAAAGAGGGTTTTAGAGAACAGCAAATGCATGGGATGTGGTGTCCCATTAGCAGAGATCATCTCCCAGGTTGTTTTTTTTAATTGACAAAATTATAACAAATGATGGACTGCTGGGATCAACATGTTGTAATGACCAGTTAATGGAAACAAGATGATGATTTTGTTTCAGAAAATTGATGTGGTGAGCAACTGGAACAGATGCAGGTATGCTCATAAATTGCTAAATTGATGCATTGAAATACTGCTTCTGAAAGATGAACAGCTGGGGAAGAGTTTGAGGAAGTGTTGTTTTTTGACTTAGTAAGATAAGTGCTGATAACCACACTAACAAAAATAATGTTTGAATAGAGTATTATTTTAGTGGCTTATATACTTTGTGTGTTGAAATTAAAATGGAGTTGAGGTCTCCCTCCACTGAGGATTAATAACCTGTGTTTCATTTGTCTTCTGTTGGAGTAATTTTGTTTTACTATTTTGCTTTCTCTCCTCTGTGCTGCTTGTGCTTCAGCCTCCTCAGTGTCTCACCTGTAGGTATTTCTCATTTATTCCTTATATATCTTATTCCTCATTTATAGCAAAGAATGTTTTTCAGGGTGAGTAAACTTCGTGATAGCTTAATGAAATTTATCTTTGCTTGTTGCTGTCCTAACAACCTTCCTTCTGGCTAGACAAAATTAAGCTCCAGTCTTTCAGAAGACATTTTTGTGTACAGATTTGACAAGTAACTTTAGCCATTTCCTGAAAACAAGCTAAGATTATGGACTGGCAGTATTTGCTACCAATTCTGAATATTAAAGAGGCGCTATCTGGTACTCGCTGGGAAAAGAACCCCTGTTACAACTAGTGTTTTGGTAAAGTAAGCTGCTAGCCCAGCCATGCTTTAAGAGGTATGATGACCAGAGTTTATTATTTTTGCCACAAGGCTGATTGCTGATGCTTTTGCTTTGTTTTTCTTCTCTTTGTAAGACTCAACCTGGGGGAAAAGAATGTTTTTCATAAGGCTCTGAAACCTGATTGCTTAGATTAGCTGAGAGCAGACTGTAGAGCACTGTTGGTATAGTCTACAGTGCATGTCCTAGGCTCGGTAGAAGTGGCAGTAAACATATGTAGAGGTTTAAATGGCTCTCTGAATGTTTCCTACATAATCTTTCACTTTTAAATGAATTTGTTTACACTTTGTAACAAGTAAAAGTTATGCCAGCTTTTTTGTTTGCTTTTGACTGTAATGCGGGATATGTGATCAGAGTTGCAGTATGAAAGAGTCACGCCATACAAGTAATAGTCTTATCCAAACAACCAGAATCAAATTCATGGGCTCCTAAAGGGCAAAAAGAACAATATTTCTAAAATTAGTTGCTCAGAGAACAGTTTCGCTGCTAGTACCATTGATATACTAAGCCATCAACACTGTAACATTGTAATGTATATAAAAGTAATTTTTGGAGAGGGAAATCTTGACCATTACACGTTCATTTGCTTTAAACAACACAGTAATAGTATAACAGTAATAAAAATTATGAATGTAGACTCTGTTTCTTCCCCAGACAGTCTAATGTACAGAATCCTGAGGAACTTGCACCTTTCATAGCAGAAAGCCTGCCAGTTTCTAACCTAAGGTATAAAAAGTTACTCTCTCCGAGAGTGATTAGTGCTCCTTAATATAGATCTGACAAGTAAGAGTGGGTATATTCTGCTGCCTGCATGAGAGGATTTCCCCTTGATCCTTTTGGGGAGGTTGTGTTGTGTCAATGAAACTAAATAGTTCTGGCAGAAATGTGGAAAACTCCTGGTGATATCCTGAATAGATAATGTCCCTAGAAGCATAAATACTGAAGAACAAGTGAAAGTTGTTGTTTGGGCTGGGAAAAGGAGTATGGAAATATTGTTTGTGCGATATCTGATTAACAAACTAATTAAGAAAATGCATAACATGGGTTGGGAAAGAGCAGAAGATGGGGGAAGCCCTGTCCCGAGAGGCTTCCAATGTCTGGAAACCAGATGAGTGAGTTTATGTACTCTACAGGTTTTGAGATTTGCTTCAAGTATTTGATGTTGATAATAGTTACTTTAAGCTGTGGTGAAGCTGTACGAATGCTGACTTGCAAATGCTTTATTATGTCGCAAATCCAATAACACAGAGCAGCGTGGTGGAAGATGTTTACCTAGTTTGCTCACAATGTCTAACTCTGCAGCTGTTTTGGTCTGCAGTTACTTCGCAGTGGCCGTGAAGCTTCAGCCATTTTCCTTGCAAACCAGCAAGTAAGGTCTGCGTTATCTATCCTCATCAGGTTTCTTTTTCATAGTTGTCTGAAAAGCATTAGAAGGGAAGGGGCAGGTCTCCAAGGTTGATAAGAAGCCTTATTGTGTTTCACTTTCCACAGTGTTAGCTACCATAGGGTGTTCTAATACGGCTTGACTTCGGGTATGCGACATTGATACCGCTTACTCATCCAAAGCACAGAATGTGAGGTAGTCATCTCATGTAGGATTGATCAATACAGAGATGTTTGCACAGAAAGGTAGTTCTTCAAAACGTCCCTTATTTCCTAACATAAAGAAGTGGGCATTTTTAGGGGATAGTAACGGAAGGTAAATCTTCTGAAGGTTAATGTCCAAATTAAGTCAGAGAATCGCCCTAAGTGTACATCTTTCTCTTTTTTTTAAACTACAAAAATTCCATACAGGAAGCCCAGTGTTTTAGGGTGTACAGATATCTATACCATGGGTGTTTAAAGGTAGGAGTGGGAAGGGAATGCATCTCATAAGCATGGTATACAGATAAGAATTAGAAGTGGGTAAGTTTATTTGGGGTGTAGTTTCTCCCACTTACAGATTTTAGGGCAAAGATAAATTGAGAGCGAATGACCTTTATCTACTTTTGCCTTCTAGCCAAGATTTTAAGAAGTTAATTGTTGTGAGGTTGAGTATTGCATCTCTGTGTATTTAAATGACAGAATTTTCAAATTGCTGAGCATGGCTGCCAACCCCGTGAAGCTGAACATGATTTTACTGTTAGTGATGTAGTCCTGTGTACGTGCTAATGCAGGAAGAGTCCTTCCTTTCTTATGAGTGTTGCATTCCTTATTGGCTTAATGCAGGAATTGGAAAAGTCGCTCATAATTCATTATGAGCAAAAAAATAAAATAGTCAGAACTGTATGTTGGAGAATAGGTGGCCTGCTCCAGATAGTCTGGTTCAGATCTAATGGAATTATGGTTATAAACTGAGACTTCTTCAAATTCCTTTTACTTAAGCACTATATAATGTTCTTCATCTTCAAGTGATTTGTCTGCTGCTGATTGGGAAATACTTCAGATTGAACGAAGTGGAAAGACACTTCTGGTTCTATATATGCAATATTTAATTTTTTTATGGGTGGCTCTTGGACCTAAATGTCATGTGCACTTATGAAGCTGCTGTGAGAATCTACATGTTGCATAACTGAGGGTAGAATTTGGCCTTTTATAGCACTATATTGTAGTAAAACATACAGGAATTCTCATGAAATTGTCATAATACATACTATATTTTAATAGCTGGAAATCTTTATTACAGTAATTTCAGGTTTCACCTTTTATTTACACAGGGCACTCCCCCCCCCAAATTCTTGCTTTAACTGCTGCTCTCTTGCTCTCCAAAGAGTCAATGGTTTTACTCCAGAAACATTAGTGGATCAGTGGCCTTTGAAGATTAGTAGGTCATGACCAGGTACAAAATGGATGTTGTAAAACCCGGGCTCTTGTATTTGCTTGAATCTTTCCTCAAAAAATGAGAAGGGTTAGCTTTGAACAACAGACCTCTCTGAATGGATTAATTCCTTGTGTATTTCAAAGAGCTGAGAATATGCTGAAGAAACTACAAATGTGGAATTAATTTTCAGTGACTTGAGAATTCAGCTAGCTGACAAATCATTCTCTTAGATAAGCCAGGATGGTGAGGATGGAAGTAAGACAGTGAAAGCCTGAAGAGGAGAGCTGTAAATTCAGTTAAGGTTTTACTTTTCCGCATTCCCCCCTTCTGCAAATGGAGATGCACAGAAGTAGCTGCCTTATTACTTTGCCTTTTTGGTCGCATTTTTGTGATTTCAAGGCTTTGTTTCCTGTGCAAGATTGAATGCTTAACTACTCTTATAACCTCAAATAAGGATAAGTATGGCTAATTTGTGTCTCTTGCTGAACTGGACTGATCTGTAACTGTCCAGCATTCAGCTATGGCCCCTGAAGTGGTCTATCTAGGCTTTGTAGAGAAGCTTAACTAGATCCAAGCAGCTTTTGAAGGTCTCTCCAGTGATTGTATTCCAGTCTTATGTTGTTTCACCTGCTTATACATGAAAATGGTGGGATTTAAAAAGGGTTGAAGGTTTGATGTGGCAGATTAGTTGAGTGTGAACACAGATAGAATTCCATGTGGCATTTATTTCTTGTCAATAAACTGACCATAGGATGTTTTCATTCCTTTTCCTTTTTTTTTTTTTTTTCCCCTTACCCCCAAGGTGGCTATCTTCATATTCCCTTTTCATTCTCATTCTTTCATGGGGATTTTGATTTTAGATACGTTTCCCCTCCCACCACTATTTTTTTAATCTGTCGGTTTTGGTCGTGCTTGACAGAAGGACAGATGTTTCACAGATAATGACATATCCGCAAGTTCTGTGAGAACAGGCATACAGAAGAGGCTTAATTACATGCAATTAAAGGAAAGCACTTATTAGACACTAGAGAATCCATATAGAGGAGTGAATTTAAAAATGATTCCTCTGCAGAAAAAAAAAGCAAGTGGAGTTTGTAATTGATAATGTGCATCAAATCCCTATAAAATCTTTTAATAGCGCCAGGCTCCTTGCTATGTGTCAGGCTGCATTTATGATGGAGCCTCAGTAACATCAGATGGCAAACCTGGGTTCTTCATCCATTGGCTTTCTAATGTCAGGTACATCTAATTCTTTTTCTACTGCAGCTAGAGATGCTGCTGGTCCACAACAACCATATGAGTCCTGAATATCCATTCGAATTAGTAAATTACCTGACCAGGCCTGACCCACAATACTTTGGGAATTGAAAGAAAGTCCTCCCCAGGGCAATATTATCTGCTTTCTCCTCTTCTAGGATATTGCTTCTTTTTATTTTTATGCTGTGATATAACACGGAAACCTGTATTTGGATCAGCATATCCATCGAAATCGGTATTGTGGGGGCTTGCTGTTTGGATTTAATCTGTTGTGAAGATTTTTTGTTTTACTACAGTTGTTATCAAAGACGCTTTGTGGGCTTTCCCTCATGCCTATTGTTAGGGAAGAGATTTTTCTCTGTAGTTGCAAGGTATGCATTGAATTTTTAGGGCCATCGACAGTTTAATTCAGGAACGATCTAATTAGGGATCCAGAGAACTGGATTCAATGTATCCTAAAGTATTGACTGTCCTGAGAGATGCTCTGGCAGATGGTTAGTTCAAAGTGAGTTTACCTTGGGCTCAGTTTCTTTAGACTGACAGCTTTTTTTACTCAATTAAATGAGACAACTGTCAAAAGAAGACTCTGAGTTGATGCAAATAACTATGCGGCACAGATAAAGCTTAAATGTGTTCCTTGAGTCAGCTGAAACTGTCAGGTGCTTTGAGTAACTAGTTCAGCCAGCCAAAAAGGCACACTGGCAAGTAAAAGAAAAGGTTGGGGGGTGCCTAAAAATAAAACAACTCCCAGGTTTTTGCTATCTTTTTTCATTGACTTCAGTTTTTGTCACGTGCCAGTATGGGATGTTGGAGACTGTTCTTTGCTCTCACTTTTGTATTCGTTTAAGTAAGGAATTCTCGTTATGTTTTAATTATCCTCTGAAGTTTATTTGTTGTTAGTGTGCCCAAAGTCTTTAGGCTATGAAAGCATGAAAATAATGAGCTATTATGATGGAGCTGTCAGGCAGTCCCCCAACTAGCTGTCCTTTGCTCTGAGATTTCAGCTGTTTGCAAATAAATTAATGTCTTCTTTTTCTTGGCAATTCAAAAATCCATCTGTGAAGCTGATAGTTAAAATTCAAAGTGTGCTCTTCTTTACCCTCTTGACCCACCCCCCCATAAGAACTAAAGTAGCTCTTCCTGGTGGTGACCTCAGTGAGCACGTAAGACCCTCTGTTTGTGTTATCCATCCGTTAAGTCACTGCATGTTCCATTTCCTCAAGAATTACTAGGTTTAGTGGACTTCAGTGGAGTAATGAGGCCTTGCTGGTGTTACACTGCCACTTGGATGGTGTCTTCTCTGCACTAGGATTTGTCCAAGGTAAATTGGGAAACCAGTGAAAGAGTAGACAAAATTTTCTCGTGGGCGAAGCAGAAGCTACTCATCTGCTGCTAACCTGAAAATGAGTTGCTGACGTTTTAAGAACCTGGACATAACTGTGAAATAAGAACAGCAGACACTGAAGGAAAAAAGCCAAAAGCTGGGGGTGATTGTGGAGAAAGCTGTGATATTTGGGTACCTGCTGCTGCATTTTGAAATGCAGAGTACTCAAGTGAAAGCCTGTTAAAACTTTACTGCGTTTTAACTGAGAAAAGGGCAAAAATAAAATAATAAAAAAAATTGCTTTCTCTTTCCCCTAGAAATTTTCCTATTCAAGAAGAGTAGTGGGGCAAGCCAAAAGAGCAGCATCCATCTCATGAAAAAGTAGATTAACTACTATGTGAAATCATGCAGCTTTTATAAAGCTCTTTATTATGCCCTCAAATATGGACTCGTGGAAGACTCATAATTTGCCATTGTCTAAGATGATTAGAAATGTTAACAAACCTATGTGATTTAAATTTTTATCAAGTGGGCAGAAAGTCCCTCGTGAAAGAGTTGTGTTTGATTCTCAGAATATCTAATGCAAAGACGGGGCCTCTGTTAGTATGTTATTTAATCATGTCCCAAGAAGCATTTTATAAATACGTTAGTAGACTCTGGCAGCTTCCATCAGTTGGCTGATTGAAGTGCTTTGATTTAGTTCCTCAAATGTATCAGACACGTGAAGTTTTCAAGACCTAACTATGAAATTTCTATGTTACTGCTTACGTGTGAACCCAGGAATTGGAAACTCAACATTCTGCTTTGGGCACGTCCTTCTCAGCTTTGTTGCCAGCTTCCCGAGCAACTGCTTCCCATCATCCCTCCAATGATGACGTATTACTCCGTTTCTCCTACTGTCTTCACAGTGGAAATCATGGAGAAGCATACAATACCAAGCTCATACCAAATAAATCATATCAAATTAGCTCATATCAAATACATGTGATATAAAATATCAATATAAATATACCTCCAACAGTAAGGAGGCATATATTTAAAATTTCCACCTCCCTTATTAGGATGGAAGTTTTCAGCGCTATTGCTTGTCTGGCATTTCAGCTTGCTTCAGAAATGCACACTGTGGACTGAAGTCAAAAAGCTTTCTTTTGCTGAACAAAGCCCAGTCCAATGACTTCTGTAGGGTTTTTGCATTTTAAAAACATATATATGTCACTTGATACATTTTCATGAACTTATTTGAAAGTCTTTTTGACTAGGAGCATTAAGCTCTAATTTCAGTGTGAATGAAAATGCTGACTATAATGAAAGTTAAAGAGAAGTGATGAGAACATCAAAGGCCTTGTTATGTCTATTAGGAAACAAGATACAGAACTGTCTGCAAGCCCACAGGGAAAGGGAGTGATGCAGCCAGGTGTAATTGGGCAGAGGGAGTGGCCTGTGGGTGCAATCGGCAGTCACTGAGCGGGCGAGGAGTGGCTGCCGTGATGGAATCCTGTAGGGGGCTGGCCTTCCCATGGCAGGCTTGCAGACAAAGGCTTACAGCTAACTACTGTCGTTTTTTTCTGTCCTTCTTGAAAGATCATTTTTTGGTTGACTTGTTAATGAAAAATCGTGAATTAATACTACAACTGGGTGATAAGTAAAGCCAGTGCGCTTATCTGACACAGCTGCTCCCAGTAGTGCTGGAAAGGAAAGATTCTGATAGGCCAAGTATGTAATTCTAGCAGATGTTTGGCAGTAGAGATTCGCACATATCTTCATGTGAGCGTAACTTAGGGCTTGAAGGAACGGAGGAGTACTTGGTCAAACCTAATTCTCAGCTTTCCTCTATCGTTATCAGTGAAGATTCGCATTTTCTTTGTATACGTATGCTTTTGAAGGGGAGGAATGGTGAAAGTGAAAATAGAGCATTATATCATTTGTTGCTGGCTTTAACCTTTGAATTTTTTAGTACTCTACAGTATTGTGTAGCCATGTTTCTGTCAGACGAGTTTTGAACCTGTAGAATTGGTTTGGCCAAAGCTGCGCAATCCACTAACCGCTGAAAAGCGCTTTGGCCACCTGCTGTTATCTCTAGGGAAGAGATTTAAAGATCTAGAGTGCTGTAGGGCCTAGATTGTTAGCTGCTGCTCATCAGTCTACCTGATTATTACGCTTGTTTATTATTTCTTATTTGTAGAAATTGTTTGGCTTTCACGTTTATTTATGGAGTTTCCTTAAAAAGCGAAGGAAGAGATTGCATTCATTGTGCAATGCGTGAGTGAGTGAGTCTGCTGGTGTGGAAGGGGCTGGACTTGGCTGTCCGTGCACCATATAGGTGATGTGGGCATGCTCAGTTCAACACGCTTGGATCCTGGCTGTCCAGCTGAGCACTCAGAGCTCCTTTCTTGGCTGGGTTGCAGAATGTCTAGAAATAAATCCCCGGTAAGTTTTGTAAATCCTGCTTTTCAGCCCCAACAAGATTTGTGGTTGGAAGAAGGCAAACATGTAATTTTCATAACCCAAATGGTATATGTCTGTTTGTAAATGCATCAGAATATGCTTTTTTGTTTAATTTTACAAAACAATTGATTTTTCTTTACGATTCCCTCTTTCTTTTTTCAGTTTTCATCCTATTAGCAATCTATTGTACTTTGCTTATGGATGCAGAATTATTTTGAGATTTAAGAGATGTCCTAATGTGCTTGTCTTTTAAGTATATAAAGCATCTGTAGACGTAGCTGCAGCGTGTGCTTTCCTGAGGTCACAATCAGATTTTTAGCTCACATTGTTTAAGCATATTTACTTTAAATGTTTTTCCTTTGGAATGGATTCATCTAACTGAAGCGTTGACACATTCTGTCCCTAACCTGTGAATTGGAGGATAAGTTGCAGTCCTGTGGTAATACGGTGGAAGTCAGTGGTACGATCGTCTCTCCCTCTGCAATGTCCTCATTCATTTAAGTTTGAAATCACGTTCCTGTTTAGAACTAAAGTGGAAACTGTTTTCAACAATGACAGAAGTCAGTTTTTATGCTCAAGTGCAGGCCTTTCCCAGTGAAACCTGAAGGGATTTCCAAGACAGAAGACAGACTTCCAGGTTCTGGCCTGGTCAGTAAGTGGCACAGCTGTCTGTAGAGCAGGGGAGGAATGTGTGGTGCTAGAAGACTTTCTTCAGCTGAACCAAGCTCTTGAGTTGTGTGAAATGCAAAAAAAAAAAACTTTATGGCATTTCAAAATCATTAGAAGGCTGTATGTAAAGACCCTAAAATGAGATAATAATCAGGCTCAGGGAGGCTTTTCCAGGAAAAAAAAAAATCAGTTCTGAGACTTTCATGAATTTATTGCTGCTCCTCCTCTTGTTCATTTTCAGACATGAGTTGTTTGAGCTGTGGTGTTGTTACCTGACACTCTGTTCCAACGTTGGTGCTAATTCACTGGTTTCAGTTAAAGGTAACTCAGTGACTTGCCTGTTGATAAGTGATGAAAGAAGGGAAACAGATTCACAGATTAATGTTAACTGATAGTCATAGGGAAGCACTAATTGCAAGTGCTAAAACAGTTTCAAAGCACTGCTAATAATACACTTTATTCTCATTATAAGGTTCCCTGTTATGATTTCGTCACGGTACAAGCACACACGCTTTGGCTTCTCGCTGCATGAAGCTGTGAAGCTGTCTGTATTGCTGGTGCCTGCACGGGGGGGAGAACATAGCCAGCTTCGTAACTGGGCAGCCGTGCTTTCCTCAGGATTTGTTGTTCTCAAGCTTGCTATTACTGTGGCTATTACCCCCAGGTTTCTGTAACAAGCAGGCTGGGATCTTGACGTGAGTGACCTATCTAATTATTTCTGTGCAAGAGGGAAACCAGAAAGGGCCTGATGTCTTTAAATTTCTTTTATTTCACATGGTCTGTCTGGCAACAGACCTCTGTCCTAGACCTGCGGAGTTAAATTTACCCAGAATGACAACTGTATACTCAGGGTTTAGTTACATAACAGCAGTTGCTGCGTTTCGCGTTGCACTAATGCAAACACAGTGATAAAGCAGGCCATGAAAAAGCTGTCTGTTTTAGGTATGTTACATGGGCAATAGGATAAAGAGCTTTTTAATTTGCTTTTCTGCATTGCTGAAAGTATTCTGTTGACTTGGGTGTTGTGCCATCCAGCAGCTTATTTAGTATTTTAACCAGTATGTTGACAGATAATGTTGTTTGTTGCACAACTTTGTAAGTTATGAAGGTGGGTGAGAAGAGGGTTGTGTTTGTAAGTAACACGCATGCACCTCTATTTAGATAATAGTTTAGATAATAGTATCAAGCCTGGGATGTTATAAGGTATGACAGTGATAAAACTGCGCCTCAGCTTTTATGTTCTTTTCTGAAACTGCTCTTAGCCCAGTTCTGCAGCGGCTCTTTCCAGCAGTACTCGGAGGAGAATCATTGTGGTAGTGTAAAGCAATTACCTCTGCATGCTCACGAGTCCACAGCGGTCATATCATGTATCCTATCATTAACACGGTACGGCTCAGCTTTTGAGCACCGCTGAGAGCATGCCATGGCAGGGGAGTTGGAACAAGATGATCTTTAAGGTCCCTTCCAACCCAAACCATTCTGTGATTCTGCGCCCAAGTGCACCGTTGAGTTCCCATTCTGAGTGTTGGCATTCAGTTCCCCATGAGACTTTTTGCACAGCTTTGCTAAATATTAGACACACTTCTCCAGCTTCTCATGTGTTTATTCAAAATAGGAACTCTCCCTGGAGGTGAGGAAATGCAGTGAGGAGGAAGGAAGAGAATGTTCAGGACTTGGGTTCTGGCAAGAGCTTGGAGTTGGGAGACAGCTTGCCCCAGGTCATGTATTTCCCTGAAACTTTCTCAGCACCCTTGCTGAGTCCCCGAGCTTCTTCCTCAGCCGTCTCATTTTTGGGAGACTTCTGAAGCAGTGATGGTTGTGTTTGTTCCATGCTAGCATCTTGCTTGGCACTCAGTAAATAAAAATAAAGACCATCCATGCCATATGATGAGCCTGAAGGTTGAGAGTTTATGCCTCTGTTGATCCGTGGAGGGGGGCATGTATTTTCTCTGGCAAAATGCCTGTGGTCTGCAGTGGAGCCTGGCAAAGATCCATTAAAACCTCTCGTGCTCCACAGCGCAGCGCGCTGTTAGGCCAGCTTTGTAAGGGAAGCTGCAGTGTGCAAGAGAGAGCCGAGCACAGCAGCGTGAGAGGCCCAGTGCAGAGCTGCAGCAATAGTACCAGAGGTGGTAGCTGTTATGAAACTGTGCCATAACCGTTAGGGGATTGGTCTGGGGGCATTGAGGAGGGAAGCCTTAGGAGAGTCTAAAAGGAAGAGCTTAAGACCAAATTGTGCGAAGAATTACCATAAACCTTGCTGGATGGTGCCAGTGGAGGAAGTCGACATGTTCATGTTCAGGCTCTTCAAGCTCATTGTGGTGTGTTCAGAAACACTGTTGAAGGTTGCGTATAGTCAGAAACATCAAATAATAATAATAAAAAAATTACAACAGAGGGCTTAAATGCATGCTCAGAACAGTATATCTTCCTATCTGTAAATCCAATTTACATATGTTATTCTTAGTTATATAATTTATTAGGTTTTCTTAACTGTAGTCTTCCTACTAATTTTTATGCACAGAACTGTTAAGATGATTAGTTAAATAGCTATACACTGGCCCTGGCAAGAGTACACTGAAATAATCTGCATGCATACGTTACCTTTAATCTCACGCACATCTGTCTTTAAATTTAGAGCTTTTACCTCTTGGACAAGAATTCAGTAAAATACGAAAAAAAAAAATCACTTTAAGCTAAATCAATGAAGGTATATGTGTGCAATGTAGGACATAAGTGTTTTAATAGGTGTCCAAGAGCAAAATGGTTTGTTTTTCTGCTGCAAGCAAAGCTTACAAGAGCTAATAAGGAGCTGTGGTTAGATAGTATTTGAGTATGCAGAAATGAGGCTTTCTTCTGCTACAGGATGATTTGAAAACCCCAGCATAATGGATTAAATTCTGTTTCGTATTTTTTATTTTGGACAAATTGAGCTCTATTTGAATGTTAGCTGATACTTGCTTTTTATTTGGGAGCTAATGGGCTTATTTTCTCCTTTGAATGAACACATGTACTGTTCATCCAAATTAGAATCTGGAGATATAAAACTTGATTTTTTTCCTTCCTATTCAGTTCTACCACGTTTCCTAATTTGTGTTCCATTTCTTGGACACTGTTGTATGAGCAGCCATTTTGGTTACTATCAGGATGAGAAGACTAAAGTGTGTGTGACAGTGGAAAAATAATGACAAGGAAAAATGTGATTCTTGTTTCTTTGGAACATACTAAAAAAAACCCCACCTATTTGTTTGTGGTAAGTATCTTTGTGTTTCCTAGCTTCACCTTGGTATAGTTAATTCTGAGTTCTTAAACCAAAGGTAAATGTGCTAATGTAATTCATTTCTGTTTAAAAAAGAAATCGGAGCTAGTGCGATCATGGTTTTGGAGTCAAAATGTAAGCATTAGTGTTAGTAACTATAGTGACTGAACGTCTCTGCATTCAAAACAGAGGGACAAGGGGAAGGGCCTGGTCTTGATCTCTGAGCATTAAATGCAACCGTTGCCTTTATTTTAAAGATAGCATTGTGTTCAGATGCGTTCTGTGTCCATCTTTAGATCATCAGCCCCAGCCTGTGACTTTGTCTCTCGAGCAGCACTGACATGTAGATTAAGTACTTGACGGAGGTCTGCAGAGTGGAAATGGTCCTTTGATAGCTAGCTCATTTTTGGCTTTTTGAAACCCTGTCTTTCCCCTTAAAATTGTTTTTGTTTGTTGGTAGTAATAATCTATGTGTCAGGACCTCAGCTTTGAGAGTAGTGTACCGAAGTTGCTGTGTTTTCTTCCTAATATCCTGGGCAGGCAAGGCACTGAAATGTTTTGGGTTTTTTGTTTAGCTCCTTGGTTAGGCTTTGTTTGTTTGCTTTCTGCTGCTAGTGGTGACATTTTCTTTGTCTTTAAACAAGGTGACTGTTTTCCCTCATGCTTATAAAAAGAGACAATGTGAAGCTGCATGTCTTTCAGCTGCGACAACATTTGTAAGAGATTTTAATACAACAAGCTCTGTCACTCGTGTTCTGAAGTTTTCCTTGAATTTTATGGGTGTCTGAATGCAAATATACCCCCCTCCCTTTTTTTTTTTCTTGCTATTTGAAGGTTTTCTTTAGGGTATCACTTCATTCCTGCCAATCTGATAAAGCTAACTTAATTAAAAATATTACCATTAGATCATACAGTTCTCTTTATTAGTTTAGTCCATGGGGCTCCTTTTCCACTGGGAAATTATTTACTTCAGAACTTGCAAGAGTAGCCTTGGCTGGCTTTGTTTAATGCAGCTGCTTTAAAGCTTTCTATCAGATTAATGTTGTTCCAGGTCTTTTCTTGCAGGTACACTGTTGCTCAGAGATAACTCTGATTGCTCAGATCTGCGGCGCTTGCTGCGGAGCAGGGCTCTGATTGGAGGGCTTTATGGCAAAGGAGCCGTAATGATTTAGTTCAGATGACTGGTTATTTACCCCATTTTTCTTTTCGCTGCCTCTTTGCTACCACCATCTTATTTTTTCCTTCCAAGTGAAAAAAATCACCTTTTGCTCTATGGGCTGTTTGAAACCCTTGTTCTCTCTTCCAAAGCTTTTTTGGCTTTACTTGGCGGGGGAAGAAGGAACTGCTAGAGAAATTATGTGACTACCCTCTATTCTCACTAAGAGCTTTAAGCAGCAACATTGACAGCTTGTTTAGCTGGAGGTCTGGCCTGCAGGTTTTTATTTATACTTCCTATTCATTGTATTGCGATGTGGAGGAGGTACTGGACTGGATGCTGGAAGCAGTCAGTGTTGTATGTCGTATAATCTACAGGTACAGGATAGAAGAGCAGAGCAGTGTGTAAATCCTGGGCTCTAAAACAAGTTGCGGTATGACTTCACCTCCGTTCTCGTGTTGCACTTTCCATCCTGTGTCTGACGTTTCTTGCAAGTATTCTCTTCCTGGGTGTTTCTGTAAAGCCTAACGCGATCCTTATAGCTGTTTAGACTTCAGTACTACTCTGGTGCAAATAAGAGATGGCAGTGAAACTAATATTATGTATTTCAACATACTTAACTCTTTCAACACAGACATGTATTTCTCTTTGCTCTCTAATCCAGTGTATCTAATATAGAGTTCAGGTTGTTTTTAACTAGATACTTCTAAAACCTTGATACGGGTAATCTTATGTTAACACATCAGCCTATAGAAACAAACTGGTGTTCAGCTACCAGGTGCTGTTGCAGCAGACAGTAGTCCCAGCCAGAGCAGCTTCACAGTTCAAGCAGATGCAGTGGACATGGGGAACCAGCTGCAGGGCTACAAAGGCCTCACTGGCACAACCATGTTTGAGACTTATTTCTAACCTGGTCAGTAACAGTCTTTTGATATATTTGAGATGGGACTGTTGTTTCCAAACCTCTGTCTTCTGGGGTATGTGACCTGATTACCTACATGCCTGAATTAGTGTGTACAAGAATAAATATTGCTTGTTCTCATAACATTTTTTACGCTGATCTCTGAATGTTGAATCTACCCTTGAGGCCAAATCCTCTTCTAGTCATGCTAGTGGTCCTGCTGAAGTGAGAAGTGTAAGTTTTGTCCCCCTAATCTTGACTATTTCTTTTTTTTTCATGGCAAGTGACTGGTGTAGTTTAGGCCATGCTTAATGCTAACATGCAGGCAGCATTGTTTTTCAAAATGCTCCCTCCCTCATAATTAAAATTCATGAGCAGTTCCCCAGAGAGCCACCTGAGGTAACAGTCTATTCAGTACGCCTTTAATATACAGGAACACTGAATACAGGCATTTGGCTGTGTTCACTCTTCCTCACTCTTCCCTGGCTGGTCGCCTGTATGTGTTGTGCAACAACAAAACTGAAATCTGGACAATTTATATTTCAGCAGTGATGGGATATTCTCTCTTTCCTTGTCACTTCACATTAAGGACCTGCCACTAATAAAACTAATTAATAACTCTTGGCTCCATACAGAACACTTGGACTCCCTAGTGCTGGCACTGTGCCACCGTAGCTTTTGAAAGAAGTGCTTCATCTTAGGGACAGGATGAATATTTCTCCACAGGAGTAATTGGACAAAGAGTCTCGGCATTTCAAAAAGACAGCAGGTTAGCAGGCTGTGGATACTCTTGGTGGGATCTCCTTCCTGTAGCCTCTGAGACAGTAGGCTGGGAGGGAGTAGAGTGTGTCTTGTTTCAGTGCTGTGGCAGGAGCAGGATGAGGGAGAAGACTGCATCGAAGAGGCAGTTCGTGTGGCAGGGCTTCACCCTTCACAGAGCGGGCGTTTAGGGAAGGTGCATGTAACACTTGCAAAAAGGAGGATGTACAGGTAGCATAGTTCCTCACTTGAGAGGGCAACGAAATACTATCAGAAGGATGCCTTTGACTGTTACAAAATCATCTGATTAAATGATAGAAACTGTACTGATCAAATGACAGTCCTGCTGAGAAGTTGTGTGTCCATGGGAGGCTTTGTTGGCATTGTGATGCCACTTGTGGGCGTATTTTGTTTTTCTTTTTCCTTCTTACTAGTGACATAACTGTGGCAGCAAAATTTTGTAGTATAACCTGGGTTGTGTTATATAAAAACATTGTTCTGCCATCTATTCTCGTCCCTCTTTCTCCCTTTAAAAAAAAACACTATTTACTTGCATGCTGTAGCTTCAAGACCCTTTCCACTGACGGATTTCTGTTCAAGGGAAGGAAGCAGGCCCCAGTGGCCCTGGTGATCCCAGATGTCATGGTATATGTGTTTATTAGTGAACAGATCATTATAAACAATGTTCTGCCTGACAGCTGTGAAGCACTATCTGTATGCCTGAGGTCCTGCTCAGGCAGCTGCAGTTCTTTCTGGACACTGCTTTTCATACATGCTTTGTTCTGAAGGGGATCGGTACAGCGAATATGACTGAAGTGGGCCAGAGAATTTCTCTTCAAGAAAATTTAATGAAGAACAGTAATGTGATTGTATGTAAAGAGAACAAATTGCAAACAGCGAGCCTTTTTGGGTTTTCTGACCTGGGAAGAAAGTGTCTAACCCCCTACCACCGTTTTTCTCGACATTCTGAATGTGCCTCTGTATAATTGGTGATTATTTTTTAAGCTAAGTTATTTTTCAGTGTTTTAGGAAGGAAGGGCTTCAGGCTTGTGAGAACAACTGGGTAGATTCATAGTTAGAAATATCCAAGCATCGGTTTTAATAACCCACAATGTATCAAATAAGCATCTTTTCTTCATCATACCGGCCAGTTTACTGTCAATACAAGACACTACTCATTTATTATGATTAATTTGTTATGGCTGTGGATGTTACTTTACAAAGGTGGATCCTCTGGCAGAACGTGTTGTGCAAGTAAAATGAAGCTGGAGGAGGTGGCAAATGTTGGATTAGAGGTGGAGGATGGCAATGATGAGAGCACCCAAAAGCCTGGGTGCTTTCTAAGGCAAAGGTTTTCATAACTCTGTGTGCATATGTGATGGGCTAATAGTCAAGAAAACACTTTTGATGTGTTTTTTTTTCTGAGTTCCTGGTGCACCTCATTGCTTACAGTGCCTTAGCAGTCAAGGTGATGGAGCTTCAGCAGTCAATGTGCATCAGATGCTAGAAGGGGAAGGAGTGCTTCTGTTTGACCGTAGTAATGTCTTTGTTCCTAAGAGGAATATCTCGACAGATGTGTGTATGTGGAGTTGGTACTTTTTCAAGTTCTCTGTCCTGTTTATTGTGGAGATGGTAAAAGATGTGAAATGAGTCCAACCCTTTTATGATGATGTGAATCTGAAGCAATGCCACTGACTCCACTGTAGTCACTTTGGAATTAGACCAGTGAAACTATAGAGAAGAATTTGCCTGCTGGTCTTGTTGCCAAGTAAACTTAGAAGTGTCGATATTAAATTACTGAAGAGCAGCCCCAGCTCCACAGGTCCTGGAGAAGTATTAAAATGCATGTCGTACTGTCAGAAGAAAGTACAAGTCCCGAAGTGCCAGCTACATGCTTTTCCTACTCCTGCTCTTCCACCGGTTCTCCTTGACGTTACACTTCAGTCCTTCCAGCAGAACAGCCAGTTGGCAGCCTCCTGGTCTCAGAAAATATAGTTGTTGTCTCTTCCCCCCAGCATTAAAAAAAGGGGAAGGTTGGCTGGAATTATAACTGGTAACTTGAGTTCCTTCATTACAGAGAAAGCTTTCAACTACTGCCATCTCCTTTAATTTTTGTCTGGGTGTCAAGAACAGGAACACAGCTGAGCAAAAGTCTCTCTCCAGCTTTGGTGCACTGAGTTGTTTTCAGCTCCTTATTAGTGAAGTCAGAGGTGATGCATGAGTGTAAGACCTGTGAGACCTGACTCTCCCTTCTTCCTGAGATTTCCTCTTTTCTTGACACCCCCACCCCGGATGATTTTTTTTTAATAAGAGGGTTGCATTTTGCCATTGAACAGCGGTTGCCTTCACAGAAATAGTTAGGCTAAGGCTGTCTTTTCCACTAGTGATTCTTTGCAATCAAACCCAGGTTTTCTAGGCAAAAAGCAAATTGCTTGTCTTAGTTTAAAGAATTTTTTTTTTTTAAATAACAAAAAAGGTTTTTAAAAGTTGCAATCCACAGTAGTGCTGTTGGAGGAAAGCCAATGTTGATGGATCAGAGTTCTGCAGAGAGGTATTGCTGTACTCGGAGGGGTTTGTTTCAGGGTATTGAATTATTGTGTCATTTCTACTGTTATTGAGATGCTTTATTACAAGATTATTGTATTGCCCCTATAACCACCTTTTGATGTAATTATTTCTGTTTTCCTTTAGAAGTTGTACTTTTAGTCAGAAGCTAGGATGTTGATGTCTGCTTGCTTGGAGTTTTTGTCATTTCCCAATATTTGCACGAGTTCTTTTTAAGGAAGGTATGACATGGTTGCAGCCTCAGATGTGCCTTGATGTACTCAGCTTTATTCCATAAAATCAGGAAATCCAGATTTTACCATGTAGTCGAATGGCTGGATATGCAGGAAACAGTGCTATCTATTAGCGTAATTCTTGAAGACTGATTATGCAACCAGAAGTCTGGAGTATTTCTGCAGCTGATTTCTTAGATGAGACTATTGAGAGGTGATAATGTAGCACTTGTTTGTGGTTAGTAGTCAGAAATGGGAGCACTTTACAGCCTGTGGGAGACTCTGAAAATGCAGTCTCTACACAAAAAAATTGATGTATGTCAAATCAAAAACCTGGCCAAAGTTCTGATTGCTGCACGATGGTACACAGGCTCTCGCAGCTGACCTTTCCCTCCCGCTATGGGCAACAGCAGCTCCCCTTGTCCTGCGGGCTGATCAGGCAGTGTGTTTTGCTGAGGAATGCCTTCCACAGGTTCAAACCCCTTTGCTAGAAAATGCACTTACATGAATGGGGAAAAGAGATTTGGTTTGTCTATGGCAGCGCGGTGAATCCTCTTATTTACACACAGTTGTTGAAAAGGAATGTAAGAGTTAAGAAGGAGGATGTTTCACTGAGTCAGAAGGTGCAGGGGATAAGATTGAATTACTACTGAGTGCTCCAATTTGGCATACAGGGAATATTCTAAAATATCTCATTGGTTTTGTCATTACTGTAGTTTTATTTTGGAAGTTAGAAAAAATAATAATTTAGAGCATAGTCTCCCCTAAGTATGCCTGTTTAAAAGCTTCCTTGTTCAAATAGATGATTTATTTGACTGCTTTTGGGAGGCTTTAGAGTGTTGTTCAATACTGAGCTTATTTGCAATTTAAACTTATGGTGACTTACGGTGTTTGGAGGGTGAATGCCATTTCGTATCCAACTCATATTTTTGACTGTTCACTCCCTAATGAAATAGCAGTGTTGACTTTGATTCCTGCACATCTATTATCTGTAAGAATCCCCTCAGCTTTTGCTTCATTGTAAGGTTCATTCATCAAAAATGAAATAGCTCTTGCTTTTGTTAGTTTTGATGATGATATAAATACACAATGCTATCTGTACTGTCTAAACAAGTTGTGCGTGAAGAAAAGTAACGGCGTCATAAATCAAGATGGTAGGCTTTTACATACTCTACCTTAGGGATCGTCTCTCTTGCGCTGGGTTCATTCCATACACTTCACAGGTAGAATACATAATGTATTGGTAACTATGAATTCTTTACTAGTTGGAAATACCTAGTTTATTTGAAGTTGGAGGTCATGATGTGTGATGCTTCTGATATGTTAAATGAGATCACTTGAAAGTGTTTTTTCTATATTTGCCAAAAAGTTCCAGCATTGCCTTAGACTTCTCCATTGACAGCAATTAGCACTGGAAATTTCCCCATTTTTTATATTCTGGACAGCCTTTCCATCACTGTGATTTCTGTGTAATGTTCTACATGGACATAAAAATACAGGAAGTGTAATTTACCTGATGGGGCTTGATAGCTGCAGCACAGATCTGCCATTGTGTGTTGTTTTTTTTTTTTTTTTTTTTTTTTGGCACCTCGTTGTGTAAATGTTGATACAGTCCAGCTTTTTCATGTTCTCTTAAACAAGGTAGTTAAATAAGGATTTATGACTTCTGTTTTATTTCTGGAAGTGCTCCATGTAAATGTAGTACTGGAATAATCTTTTGATATACTATCTTGGTGCTGATGGAGGTTTTATGATGCATATCTGCAAACAGAACAAATTCTATGGAGAGTTGTCATTACAGTCTAGCCTATATAATAGAGGAATTTCAGAAGAGAATCTACGCAAAGGGAAAACCATGGCTATTGTGGAAAACAGGCTAACCACAGGTACTTCAGTGGGCTATCTACCAGATTGTTATTAATGACAAATGTACGTAATTGTAGATACACTTATTAGTTCTTGCAACATTAAGAATAATGCAGCAAAAAAACCCACCAAAAACAAACTAGGTAGTGTATAATAAATGTATAAACAATATAAAGCCTGCACATAAAACCTGCCTGGTGATTTAATCTTAAACTACTTCTCAAGTGCTCATAATAAACCTCCTAGTAATGAATAAAAATGGAATCTAAAATTAGTGGCAAATCTAATGTTACTTACTTGACTAAAAACTGGGAGTCTGAGTATTGTCTGGCTAGAGACTGAGAAAGAATGCTGGAAAAAGGGTAATTACATTAATGCCCTGTTCCTTGTGCTCTGTACGTACCTGTCGCTGCGCATGAATGCTGGACACGAGGCCAGCTGGGCCGCTGTCGGCTGTGGGGAATGGTTCTTACGAGCTGCACAGAGCACCTCAGTGTAGGGCCTTTAGGAGGCAAAAGTCTTCTGCTTATGCGTTCAGGACATGCCTTCCCTCTTCCTTCAATAAATAAATAAATCTTGCAAAATGGCTTCTTACTCTTCTCTTCTATGGAATTGTTTTCTGGAATCCTTTAATCTCAAACGTTCCTTTTACAACTGGTCATTTGTTTTCCTGATAGTCTGAAGGAGCACACGAATCTGCTATTGCAGACAGGGAGTAACAAAATACTTCCCTGGTGTATCAGTTGCTGTAGGCTTTTTTTTGCCATCCTCTGATAGGCGTATTGGTTAGAGCATGCAGGTACTCAGTAAAAGGATGTCTGTCTTCAGATAAGCCCCAGGTGCTCAATATTCACTTTCACCGTCAGAACTTTGGACTGACCTAGGGTGCTTCTATTTACATGATTTTGCTCCTATCCTTCCTTCTTTTTGTTGGCTGGGGAACAACGTTCAAATGTCTGCAGTACGTATTGTTCTTGTAAGATCCTATAGAGGCTAAGTGGTCTCCTGTGTAAAGCTTAAAATCCTAATTTGCAGTCTGTGATGATATGCTAGTGTGTTCATGTTTCTTTTGGACAGCTTTGTATCTAAATACCTCACTGCAGTGGTCTAATTGGCTTGAGGGGATCCAGAACGCGTTAGGGAAGTTGTTCTTTTTTCCTCTGTTTCTAAAGACCGGAGCTGGTTGCAGGGCACGATGCCTGACTGCAGAAGGCCTCGGTCAGGGCTCCTAAGATGCAGCCATTTTCTTCCTCTGTGAAAGGCCCTGCGTTGAGAGAGATGTTATGCAGTTCCAGTAATGTTAAGAAATGTTAAGTAAATTAAGTAAATGTTAAGAAAGCTTCTGTCTTACGGCAGTTATTAACAAATGCTGTGGAGCTGCACAGTAACAGCAGTGTGTGTGTCTGCATTTGGCTTGACACGAATTTTTTCTACTTTGAGGCTTTTCTAGTGCAATCCTAGAACAGTTCTGCATCGTATACCTGAGTGATAAATCCTTCAAAACCTGTCAGTCTTCTAGGAGGCATATTTTGCAGTATGTACTGCCTCATCACCTACGTCAGCCTGAAGCTCAAGAGGCAGTTCATCTTTTTTAATCATCATTTTGGAAACCTTTATCTGCAGTAAATTTTGGTATATATGTAAAAGAATACAGCGACAAGATGTTGCATGGCATTCTTGACTAACGATGGAATCTTCTCTTACTGTAACTGAAAGAAGTGGGAGGAGATGGTCATTTCACAGCAGTCACTCAGCATTTTGAGGTGAACATCTGCATATGCATTGTGGGTACTGTGATTTCTTACTTGCACAGTATAGGGAATCTGAATTTGTTTGACCCTTTAACCAGGTCTGGGGAATCTACAGCAGCAGAGGGGGGCTGGAACTACAGTGCTTCTGCTCCCCAGGGCCCAGCCACACGTGGAAGTGGCCCCGTGTCTGGATGATGATGGTAGGAGCAGGCACAGTCTCTTGCATGGTGGTGAGCTTCAAGTAATTTCTTACTAACAGCTTACTTCGGTGTACTGAGACTTAGTGTTCTGTCCCTTTAGAAACAGTTCCATCCTTTCCCTAAAGACAGCAGGAAGAACAGTTCAAGTTGGTATAACTTAAGCTAGATGGGGGTTATGAAGCAATCTAATCGTTAACTTAAAAGATATTCCAGTGAAAGTTATTTGACCTGAGTTCTTAACTTTAGTGCCTTAATGCTCCCTAAAAGAAAGCGTATGCCTTTTGTAGAAGACGCTTTCTGAGCAGTGATTCTGTTGTGTAGTCAGCAGCCTTAAACATTCATTTTTAAATTTGTATTATGTTTAATATATGGCCCTGAATGCGAAAACACGTTATCTTTGAATTTTGGGGGAAGTTTTAAAGGAGTATACACGTTAGACTTCCCTCTGCAGAGCTGACAATTAATTTGTAAATTAGAAACAATCCCTATGAACTCTAAACTTTATATAACATCTCGAAACACATTTGTCTTTTCCTGTGGTGTGAGAATGTATATGCCTGTATAAATATATACTGGCACATGTTTTTTTCCTTCAAAATGGCTTGTGCGCCCTGACTGAACAGGCTGCTCAGTTACTGTGCTTGGATTGCTTATTTAATAAATCCAAACTTAAATGTCTTGTATGTGTTGGTTTGGGGGGCAAAAATATGCAGTCAAAAATAAAACTTGTCAATTTATTTTTCTGAAGGAAAATTACTCATTGGATGAAACATTTCTCCACCAAATGGACTTTTTCTGCTATACTACAGACGTTCCTTTTCATGTGGAGTGTTAAGGACATGGAATGAGAAATACCTTTATAGTGTTTTGGTATAAGAAAGTGTGTTCAGGTTTAGCAGAGAAGTTTGGTTTTGCTTTGTTTTTAAATGTGGAAGTGCAAATTAACATGCATCATGTAGGCATGACCTGAGTCGTCTCACTCACAATCAGATACATTACATAGTCTCTTGCAGTTTCTACAAGTCAATACTGAAGCGATGCTTTATTCATGTAAATAAATAATACTCTCCAGCATTCCTGAACACCCAAGAAGCCTTTCAGGCAATAGAGATTCTTGATTTGAAAACACCCTCTCTAATAAGTTTTTGTATGTGTATATTAAGACAGACCAGCTTCAGTCACAGGTCACCTCATTTGCTAATTACTCAGAATTCAGATCAGGTATTTGCAGTGAAATTAGCATGCAGAAAGAGCATTTCAGAAAGTTTTCTGCTAGGAAAACAAAAAACAAAAAACAAACAAAAAAAACCAAGCAGAATTTAGAGTAACATTTGGAAACGTAAAAACATTTTTATTCCCATGAACTTGGTTGCTATAGGAATATGGAAAAAAGGTGAATAATAATAATGAAATAGTGGCAGTAATATGCCCCGAAGAAGACGTCCTCCTCAGTTCTGTGGAAGGTCTTTCCTTTCAAAGACTGCCCCCCCCCCCCCCCCCCAAAAAAAAAAAAAAAAAAAAGAAGAGGGGGAAAAACAGATTAAATCTTTCGATTTGGAAGCAGGAAGATAAAGGATCGTACAAGGAGTGCGCATGGAGGTTGAAGTAATTAACAACAGCTGGAAAAAGAGGAATAAAAGGTTTATAAATCTGAGTTATGGGAAATCTGTTCTTCAGATGACTTATGCCACCTAACTGAGAGATTGGGGGGGAGAGGAGAAACATTCATGGCGTTGGTCTGTTTCCTGCCATCTGGATGGTAGTTATCTTTTATGCTATCCTTTGTGCTGGTTTGTTTGGTGTCCCAGATGGATCAGCTCATAGCTGATTTCAAAATATATCCCCACTGTTCACAGTATATTTATTCTTATGTGATAGAAAAGATTGTGAATTTTCGTTTGAAAAGCTAGCCAAATTATAGCTTCTTACTCCCTTGAAAGTGTTTTGTCTTTCTCTACTGTCATTCATGGTGCTTGTACGTAACTTGAATTTTGTAGGAGTGCCTGCTTCTCTTGGGTGCCTACCTGGGCATAGGTACCATACCATACAGATCAGATGACAGCTCCTTCTGGTGGGATATACCTTTGTCCGCACTGACTCCTGTGTCCACCACTCGCACCTTTGCTTTGGAGGAGAGGGCAGGCATGGATAAACATTCCGGCTGGTCTGCTGGAGCTCTGCTGTGTACAGGGACAAAGATCCATTGCTCTGGTGTTCTTCACATGATGCTGCCTCCTGTTTTTGGTAAGACTTAGCTCAGAATGCCTGTAGTTCCATTTTTCTTGATCACTCTTTTAGTATAACCCAAGTTGTGTTGCACCTAGTTAGTGGCACTTTCAAAATGAAGTTTGTGTGGGCAAAGGAGCAGCATTGGAGAAGGAGGTATGGCATTGCTTACAGGAAGACACCAGAGTGGTAAGAGATCTTGGCACTTCTACCTGAAATAGTGGACAAGAGTTTTTGGAAGTGCTTCAGAAGGAGAAACATTTCAGAAAAAGTTAAGAAAATAAATTGTCTCCCTCCACAACACAATGAAAATTTGCCAGGCTCTGAGAACAGTTCCAAGTCTTAGACCTTGTTTCTTTTTGCATAGTGCCTCAGGTCACCTGTACAGTCAGAAACTGAAGGAGGATAGTGGCCCAGCAGCAGGGGAGGAAACAAAGTGAGCAGTGAAACTGTTCATCGCTATGGAACTTGTTAATGATTCTTCTGTGTCGTAGCAATAATGAGGGGTTGAAAGAAGTACTGTATGTACTCTGACTAAATTGCTTCCAAACCTTATAATTGCCACAGTTCTGGCTTTCCGTAGACCTGGTAATGAATTTTTGAGTGGTGTCCACATGTAATGCCTGTTGTTGTACTTGATTTCCATCTATTTTGACTCATCTCATCATGGGGTGGATGTTGTTATCTGTATTAAATGTATTTGTCCAATATTAGGAACAGTAGTAATGATGAGCTTGAAATCAACTCTGCAATTGACTGCAAGTTTTTCTTTTCTTTTTTTTTTTTTTTTGTAAGGCCTCCTTTTTATTATTCTGCTGAATTTTTGGTATATTAGTGATAGGTTTGTCATTTCAGATGATACTGCCAGGGAACCTAGTGTATTGGTTGCAAGAGTAAAGGGATACAGCAGGCTCTTAAAGGGTACTTTTATACATGGGGGAAAATGGATGCCTTCTTGTCTGGGAAATGTAGACACCACTGAGGTGTTTTGAATGCCAGAAAACGCCTTCGGTTCAGATGGGCATGATAAAGCTAAATGTCCCTTAAAGGCTTGTGGCATGTGTCTGCGATCAGAATTCAACACAGTTCTCACCTTCTGCTGACAAAATAAAAAGGAGAAGGAAGTGGCAGATATAACTTTTTTTTTTTTTTTTTTTAGGAAAGAGAAAAGTAGAGAAATCTGGAGAGACTTTACCTCACTTACATGAGCTCTTCCTATATGTATAATTTAACGTGGCACCTTATATATAATTTAACATGTGAAATAAACATAACATTTGAATTTCACAACTGGAACTCTTCTACTTACCGAAGTGGATTTTTTTCCATCTGTTCTTAATTTGAAAAATCACTTTCTTCAGTGAAATGAACATGTATCATGACTTAAAAACATTGCTAAGTCCTAAGAGCAAAGATTGCCTGACATCTTGCGCTCTTCCTAGGACAGTGAGCTGAAGCACTGTACAAGGTCTATGTTGAATTGATGTCAGCATCACAACTGATAAATCACTTTCATCCTGCAACAGAGCCTTATTTATAAATAGCTCTTTAATAGAATGCCCTCAGTTTGCAATGATGCTTTTCAAACCCCTGAGAATACTGGCTCTTTCCTCAAAGAGCTCGTAGTCTAAATTAAATAGATAACCAGGAAGAAAGGATCAAAGAGAAGAGAAGTGGAAAGGAGAGAAGCAGTGGGTAGCAGGGAAAGGGAGGTGGGCATAGATCTCAGGAGAGCAGGTCCTGTTTTTATATTCTTGTGTTGGCTTCTTATTTTTAGAAAGAATATTGTTCACTGTCATTGTAATTGAAATCAGATAATGTTTTGGAGCAGAGCTCTCTGAACAAACTCACCAGTCTTGATGGGATTGTGGAGGAAGAGAAGGTGTTCTTTTGTGTGCCAAGAGAAGAAAGGCTGTCTTGGACATTAGGAGTAGCATGAATATGCTGCTTGCAAGGAGATTTTACAATAGATGAACAACTAGTGTCAATAAGCTTTGCTTCATTGATTTTGATTCATTCCAGCTGAGGATATAACCCAAAGGGAGCAGTTAGAAGGAAGTAATAGACCTAGAGGGGAAGAGGAAATTGTTTTACCTGCGTTAAGCCTTTGGCCTTGCAATCTGAATTGCACCTTTGCTCCGAAGTGAGTGCTTTGGCATGTCATGCAGAACAAAAGTGACTTACTGTGCTGGCACTTCTTTTAAGGGAAAACAAACAAACAAAAAAAAAAAACCCCAAAAAACCAGCAACAAAGCAAACAAAAACACCAACAGAAAAAAAGAATGAAGGTTGTTCACATTGCCTCTTCCCTGCCTTCTGACATGGAGGTGTTTGCAACAAACCTGCTAGTGACAGAGACTGCAAAAATGGGAGGATACATTTATTTAAGGTTTCTTAACATGGAGGAAAAAAATAGCCCCAAACAAGATGTTTTTGCAATTAAACGGGTGTGCTGTGCCTTTTTTTTTTCCCATTCTGGAGGAGATTTGCTTTTTGTGTTTGCTTATCAGTGTCTTGGGGGGGATGAGAGTCACTAGATACTGATCTGTGATTTTGTCTCTATTTGTTATATTTGTTTATATTTATAACCATTCATTTGCTGTCTGTCTGTCTTTTATTTTGACTACAAGGCAGTGTTGGCTTTGATATTTCACTAATAAGAGGCAATACCATTTTTACTTAACCTCAGTCTGCTCTTCGTGATGATACCAGCCATGGTACAGGAAAATGAGCACAGAACCTTGAGAAAGAAAGAGCAATTAGAAACTGAAAGTTGGGCAGGACTGACAGATCAGCAGAGTGGGTCTCAGTGACCAAATGCTGACAAACATAATAGGTTCGGATAGGATAAGTCCTGGTCTCTCTGTTCTCACTCAATTTCCAAATAAACTTAATTAAAAAACAATAGAGTAATGATATTATATAGAGCTAGAATTAGTAGTGGTGTTTCAGTTTATAATTTCGACCCTTCTCCTTTTCCTCTTAATATGTAGGGAAGGATATGTACATATACACATGTAAAAAATTTCAGTCAAACTTTGAAGCCGTTATGGTTTGTATCTGTTTACTTAGCGGTCTTTACTTCTGTGAGTGATTCATCAATTTTCTTGGATGCGACAAGGTACCTGCAAAAGCTGTCATTTATAATTCTGTTTCTAAAAGAGTTGTACACTGGCAGGCCTGAGGTGCTAAAACTATGCCTACATTTCTGGATATGCAGTCTTATCCCAATTGTCTTGTATTTGAATTTAAGCACTTAGCCTTCCTGGAGGGAGATGGTAAAGTATAAAGTTCACTTGCTAGATTTGGCAATGTGTGCATACAAACATGGAACTGAGAGAATTAATTCTGGGTTTGAATTCAGTGCCTGTCCCAAATTCAGTGTCATCCTGAAGTCCCGAATCATGATGTGACAAATAAAGTAGAAAGCAGCTTCACTGCAGATTTAGAAGTAGCGTGATTTTATCTTGTATTTAGCGTCCTGTCCGCAGTGCACTGTAAGGGAATGCTACTGGAGCTGCTGGGTATGGTAGCTCTGGAAGATGTACAGTAACCAAATTTCTGGTGCAATGTGGTAAACTTGAGAGGAATTTTTTTTTTTTTAAATTCATCATCTTCACAGGTCTTCTCTTAAAGGTAAATAAATCTGCAAGTGAGAGTAACTAGATACAGAAAATACCAAGTAGTTCTTCTGGCCAACCTACGTGCCCACTTCAGATTAAGAAATGCAATAAGATATTAAACTAGTTCATTTTGGGAGTAAAAATCTAAAGGGTTTGTAATATTACTTATTTTTATTGCACTGTTCTTCTCTTTGGAATGAATTGGTCACTCTCTAGAGCTGCACAGCTCAATTAAGAGGTTTTTTAACACCTTTTTTTAAGCATTTGTTTCCTAGGTGTCTAGCAGACAAGGTGCTCACAACCTGTTTGAAACTTGTCATTTGTGTCTTTATCAGCAGCGGTGTGCATCTCTTCAGGCCGGGGACAGCGAGATCAATGTTCTGGGGAACTGAAATCTTAGCAATCAGCCTGAGTGTTGGTAGCAGATAACGGGAATGGTGGAATATGGGGGAGGTATGTTACTTTTCAGACATTCACCTGTGGAGGGTGCTGAGACAAGCTGCTGCTGCTTGGAGTGACTGTGAGTTTAGGGTGTGAGAGCAGTACATTGGTACTGACTGGTTACCTATCTGTTGGAAGTGGAAAGCAAATGGAAACCCAGAAAGAAACTGGAGCTTTCCAGTTTGTGGCAGCTATTTTTAGAGCAGTAATGTCACAGCCATTCAGCTGGCCTCATAAAATGGTCAAAACTTATTAACAAGACTTAGAGTCTTGTTATGGAAACCTTGCAGACACTGGAGTTATTGAAAACTTTCCCTTTCAGTCCATATGCCATCAGTGATGATTGTAAAATGTTTCCAGTGCATGGAAAAGTTTGCTAGTCCAAGAGAAGTTTTCATATGTCAAATACAGCATCCCAGTACGACTCCTAAAATACGTTAAACTGGTAGAAACTTCTGAATGTAACCAGTGAGTGTTTCCTTAAAAATAGTACTGAACTCTTAGTTTAAAAATCTATTTTGTGGAAGTATGGGATTTGTATGCCGTGGTCAGAAGTGGAAAAAGTCTCTGTGCCTGTTTTCTTTGGTGCAAGGAATTTCAGTATAGAAGTGATGATCAAAATGCTTCATACTGAACCTGCTTGCTATTAGGGAAGATGAGTCAGACTTTTAATTCCCAGTCTTACAAAATACCAATTCTGTAACATTGCTGTCATGTCCAGGCTGTTGATATGGCTTGCAGAGGTAAAATGTTGTGCGTTATTAAAAGGTAACCAAATCTAGAAGTATTAAGTATTGCTGTTGCCACTGTACAGTGGTTAAGTTCTTAACTTTGCCACAATAAGACCATTCCACTTGTCATTTTTTCTTTGTAATGTGCCGTTTTTATTTATTGCACAGCCGTGTCTGTTCTTGTTTTTTACTTGAAGTTAGCGAAACATCTTGCTGATACTTTTCCATTAACCTTGCTTGGATGAAGATAACAGTGGTGTAGCATAATATTTCTTCTATTGATTCCCTCCTTTCCCTCCCCGAATTGCTAAGCCAACACAGACAGGAGCGAATAGCTATTTTTAAAATACCTGTTATGATTAAAAACTGCAGATAAGACACTGACAATTTTTCTCTTATTCTGCTTTCTTGGTTGTCAGCTGTTATTGTGGCAATTTAACCTCCAGCTGGGAGGGTGGACAGTAGCACCCTCTTGAATCTCTTCGCAGTGCAGGACATGAAAAAAGCTTTGTGGATGGGCTTGTGCAGTGCATTGTGCTAGCCAATTTTCCAAAAGCAAATTGACCTTTGCTGTATAACATGTTTTATGTCAAGTAGCAGGTCAAACCTGCAGCCACTTGGGCTGGAATTTGTTCTAAGTGCAGTATGAGATTTTATGTTGTGATCGTGATACCAGCTCTTATGCTAGTTGGTGCTTTTGCAGTTCCCCCTCCCTCTTTTTTTGATTCAGCCAGGACCGCCTCTGAATGTGTCTGTATAGATACTCATTGTGACTTGTAATGGCAGGGCAAGAAAGGAGAGCCCTGAGGACGCCTCAAACTAAAAATACCCTCCCTGTGGAGCTTGCTCTGTGCAGGTGTAGCTAGCAGTAGCATCTCCTCTGCCTCTCCTAGCGGCAGCTGCGCGCTCAGGCTTTCACTGCAGGCTGACATAGCAGAGACAAGTGGGACGTGGGACTGAATCACAGCCCTACGATCAGCAGTGTCTGCAGTGCCATGAAACTGAACAAGAGTGGCTAAAATGTATGCTGGCTTACAAGATTCAAAGTGATACATTTGTCTGTTGGGCCTTCTTCAAGCTATGGAGGGAAAAATAGAACAAGATTAGTTTTTTCCATAATTTTTCCCCTGTAGCCCTAAGAAGACTACATGGCAGAGATGTCTTCTCTAATCTTCTCTTTCTACCCTGCATTATTTTCTTTCCCTCCTCCTTTCCTTCTGTCTCACAGCTCCCCTCCCCACACGCACGCACACATACACAGACTTTTGACAGAACACCAGTTTTATTCGTGAGCTCTTTTTAGCCCACATGGGTGTCTAGTCAGTGCCTTAGCCCCAGCTAATACACGAGAGTTTGAATAAATGTATAACAGCAGGTAGCAAGTGACTGTTGACAGGGTGACATATTGACTTAATATCTTGTGTAATGTGATATGAAGGATGTGCCTTTTGGTGAGTATTTTCATTCTAATCTTTTTTTTTTTTGCTTTGCTTAGGCAGACACTTGTAGGCAGTTTTGAGTAATTGTCTGAAATCATTAACATGTTTATTAAATAAGGAAGCAGAGTGCATTATCTAGCAAATCAATTATGTAAATGCACAAAAAGCATAAGAGATTAGTGTTTAACTGTTGCTGAACTGCAGCCACTTTCCTAAATTATAGATGAAAGTGTTTTTTTGTCACTGTCTGTGTGATGTTAGGCTCCACTTTGCTCTCTTGGAGCTTAAAGTAACAGCAATTAATTGGTGATACTGTGCAAGAAGAGGGCAGTTCTGATGTACACTAATGAACACCAGTGTGTATACATCCTTTCTATAGAGGAAAACAGATGGTCTGTAGTGAAGAACAGACGTAATCTCAGTTGAAGGGTCTGGATGACAAGATAAACTGACAGTGAAGCCCTAGCAATTTATTCTCTCATCTAGACACTGGGGAAAAAATCTCCAGGAAAATCTGTTAATCTCAAGCATTTTTAGCAATATGTTTTCTTTCTGGTGATTTACGATAAAATGAGACTGCCTCTACAGTTCTACCGATCCTCAACTTACACAGGGGGGGGAGAATAGAGTTTAACACTTGCCATATATGTGGAAAATTCACCACTTGAAATTGCAGCCATGTAAATGGCGTGTGTAGGGGAATGTGTAGTAATAACAGCACAAACTACACTGCTTCATTTTCACCCACTGCATTTTTGATCTTGCTCAGCTGCAAAGAGAATACTCCTCTGTGGTTCGTGTGGCTGTGATTTACCCACTGCTCTGAAACAAATCCTCCAGAAAGGAGGAACACCAGCATCTGGTTATGTAAATGGTGGGTATGTGTGCGAGAGTCATAGAAAAGCTTGTGGATACGTTTTTAAAGAAAGCAAATCTCACAGAAGCATTCTCGTTCTTCTGTATTAACTACATGTATGATCTTTAGCTTCCAGTAGGAGCTGGGACCTTCCCAGAGGTTATCACTGGGCAGCAGAGAGGGGAAACATCTCCTATCACATCAGCTGTGGTTTGTTTGTTTGTTTGTTTTCCCCACTACTGTTTTGCTACCGTGTCAGCTTCTGCGTATGGAGATGTGCCGAGGTTGGACCACTTTCAAATGCCCAGTACAGGGGATGCAGAATTTCCCCATAATGTTAATATTGCAAGTTAACATGAACATTTGAACAGCCTACAGCATAGTTGTCCTGAAGAGATTCTGCAGTTTAATCTGTACGGGAATGCTGGCACAATTAATTCAGCTCTTTATTTCCATTGTTTTTATTTCTTGCCGAGGCCTGAGTTCGGTTGGTTGAACTGAGTAAGTTCTGTTGGCTTTACAGATCACATTCTATTACCAGAATCCAAGGTTGTCTCCATTCCTTGGAGACGAGGATCTTTTCTTTCTCGCTCCCCACTAGTACTCACTCTTGTCCCCTAGTTCTGCAAGCCAGTTTGATGAAGAAAGACTTTGCATCCTTGCCTCTCTTTTGGAGGACTGTGCACTGCTACAGCGACAGTCATTATACCATGTATTGCAGAAGTTAATGTATCTTAAACCCTGTAGCATAGCTGCTGATTTCATTATAAAGAACGCATGCAGTTTTCCTGTAGTCTGGCCATTTTAATTGGAGACAGCTACCAGAATTGAGTACAGTTCAACAGTGCAGTCATATATGTCTGAATTGCCTATTTGCTGTCATTTGAAGAATTTCTGGAATGTGTATTGCTGATGTTAGAAACGTGAAGATGGGGTGATTTAGCTGGAGGCAGTAAATTATATTAGTGTACCTGGAAGTAGGATTGTTATAGTTTCTGATGAAACTTTCACTTGTGAAAATCTTGTATAAAGCCTTCCCAGGAATTGCCAACATTAAAGTAACAGGACATTAGGTGTGTCATGTTTATTAATTGTCAAAATTAGATCAATTGTAACAGAGCTAACAGATACGTCTGGTTGAGCTGGAAGATGAAGATGGAAGAGCTAGTGGATATTGCCAAGGAGCTGAGCGATGACAAATGTGGCTGGGTGAGCAAAAAGGGGATTGGAAGAATGCAGGCCCGGTCATTTCCTCAGAAAAGAAATAGTAAACGTTGTAGACACTGAAAAAATGTCTCAAGTGAGCAGGAATGGAGGAGTTTGTTTTGTACTGTCATCTTTCTTGACTCTCTTACATTGTCTCCCTCTTCATGAGAAGTTACCATAGGGGAGTCAGTGCTGTAATAGCAAGGATTTGGAGCTTTATTCATATATAGATTAAAAGATACAGCAAACTGTAAAATACTACTGTGCTTGTATTGATTCTTTGTGACCTTAACTGTGTCCACACCTTGAGTACTTACAGAGACTTTAAAAATCTTTAGCCTTCAGTGTTAAAGATCTTTATCCTGCCATGACTCACTTGGGAACAGATTCCTGTACCTTGGCAGAGTGGGAATAAATCCAAGGTTAAAAGGTGGGTGAGCAAAGTCCATCCTCCCTGCTTTCCCAGAGGCTTTGTGATCTTTCCTGTGAAGCGGGAAGAGGATGCTACAGTAATAAGAGAAGAAATGCATTGAGGTTTGTAAAGCACCAAAGTTTGGAGTTTGCAAAGTACTCAAGTGGCTCTGATAATACGGCCTGGTTATACTTGTTATTATTTCCAGTATCTTAAAAGCTAATTTGGCTATAAGAAAAGTACTAAGAATGCATCTTAATGTGTTTGGTATATCATCCCATCCTTTTACATATATTTGTTTATCGAAATATAGAATATAAGCCAAATTCTTGAATGGTATCTTTTGAAAAGGAGAGCTCACAGCTTTTTCAGATATTGAAGAATGTACTTCATACGATAATACTGCATAGGTGTGGCACTTCTCTAAAAGTTGCTTCAGAAAGTCTGCACGACACCCCCTCGATGCTATAAAAACATCTTTGTGATGAAGCTCAAAATGTGACTAAAATATTTTGATATTGTTTTTAACTTTTTTGATACATCTTTTGGCTTTAAAGATGAAAGGGTTTGCTCCTAGAATTTACACTTCTCTGATGTGATTAAAACCAGATAGGTGTACTCTAAATAGAATATGCTCTGTGCGATGATAGGTATGGTTTACTGTTCTTTGAGCAGGAGGTTTCTTACAGCTTTTCTTGATGAGTTGCTTGTCAGTGTCTTCAACAGCCCCTCCTTTCATCTATTATTCATTTTGGGAGAGTTAATAGTATGGTTTGGGCATGGGCTGGAACCAAAAACCAGTAAACTATAACCCCTGCAAAAATAAGAGATCTGCAAAGCTATCGAGCATAGAGTGGAAAACAGTAAAAGCGCATGATTGTTTTTTAAAATAACTCCTGTATTCAAAGAGAGCCACAGTTATATGCTGAAAACTCTCCTTTCATCCCTTATTTGACTGCCTGATCAAGCAGACAAAAAGATAAGCTTCTGTGCAGCATATGTCTGCTTAAGGTACGATGTAAACGAAGACCCCTGTACCCTAGTGAATGTAGTAGGAGATCTGTGCCTACTGCCTGATAAGTACTGGAACACACAGCAGTATTTATGAAGACTGCACCTAATATTTTTCTCTAGCCCATGAAGGCAAGCTGGGATGTTTGTAGAAGGTCTTCACTGTGTGGGTGCTGGAGCCCTGGCACAGGGTGCCCAGAGAGGTTGTGGAGTCTTCTCCTTGGAGATCTTCAGAAACCCCCTGTGCATGGTCCTGGGCAAGCTGCTGTGGGTGCCCTGCTTGAGCAGGGGTTGGAGCAGATGGACCCAGAGGTCCCTGCCAACATCAGCCTGTGATGCTGTGATTCTGTCTACAGTTTCTTCCCTGTGGTTTACTGTGAGGTCTTTAGGGCTACAGTTTAGTGTGTATGTAATGACTGTGAAGTCCTACGTGACCGAGGATATGTTGCAGTCTCTGTGTGCATATAGATGGATGTATTTATAGAAGAATCTCTGTGAATGTGAGAAATAAGCCTTTGAAGTGTCAAGCCAAATATTCTGGGGGGAAAAAAAGGATTTCTTGTCTGCATCAGAGGCCTGCATTTCATGTAGACTTGTCTCATTTTACCCAAAATATCTCCCCACAGATTAGGAGAGCTGAAAATAATAATAATGTGGCATGTAGGGGGAGGGAGTATGAGAGAAAAGAGGGAAATAACAAACATCTCTGAAATGTTTTTGTTCCTCCCTTCTTATGGCTTGTTTCTTTCCAGTAGCTTTTTCTCTCATTTCATTTCCTGTTCTGTCACAGAGCTGCCAGGGAGAGAGAGCTGCCTTGCTTCCCCTTTGGTCCGACCCCTGCAGGTGTCCTGTTGGCAAGGAGCAAGTGATGGAGGACAGCTTTCAGTCTTCTCTGAGCAGGCTGGACCCCGCAAAGGCTCTGTAATGTGATGCTAAGTCAGTGTGATGGGAGGTCTAAGATGGATGTGTGTGCCTCAGCTGGCTGCCACCACAAAACTAGCCCAACCCTGACACAAAGCTTTTCCTTTGTTCGTTGCTTTCCTTTAGAGAAGAGAAGGCATACCGTTACTCCAGAGCCACAGAAGGTGTCCGGTAGTCTTTCATTAAGCTGCAACAGTGATATTATAAGAGCAGGCTGAATGATTTTTGGATATGGATTGAAGGCGAGGAATGTTGCTGGAAGGAGGCTCTTTGCAGAGCAAAGTAAAAGGCAGATGTTTTTCGAAATTTACTCTTCTGTTGATGGCAGTGTTTTTCTGTATTACTTCCATTCCAGAAATAGGGAAGCGATCATTTTATTAGGAACTGTTTCAGGCAGCAGCTCCAAGGCTGGTAGGCGTCTTTGCACACGTTGCCACTGGGACATCTCAAAATCTTCAGTTGGTGCTTTCGGTGAGAAATCCTTGCTCTCTGTTAACAGGTTTGAAAGTGATTCTCTGCATCCTTTGCTGTATCTTTATGGCTTGAATACAATATATTCTCATCCCAATTGAAATAGCAGAAGAATATTTTGCAAGCAGTTTGTGGTGTTCGGACGAATTCTTACTTTCTTGCTTGTAGTTAGTTACTTACATAGTGCCCATAGTTTTCATATTGTAGGTGGTCTTTCCCTTCCTTGTTAATGTAACATGTATTACTGAACCTAAAGAAAACCAAGAAGGCAAGAGGGTTGGCTTACGAATGGGACACAAGATACCCTGTTTTTAAAATACCATATCCTTTGTGTTGTTGTAGTAAGCCTTTTCCAGCTACTCTGTAAGCTTGTACGCTAACAGCGTGCACTGTTCAGAGGTCATTTCAGTCCTGAGGTACTAAACCCTTCCAAACAGTGTGATTTAAGAAGGGTGTGTGAAATCTAGCCAAATCATTTGTTGTGCTCTGTATTTGAAATCCATTATTTCTAATCCTGCATTGGTGTGATTTTTGTGATTGTTTTAGTTTTGCTTTTGGCAAAATAGCAATGGCATCGATATTTTTCTTTTAGTGTCTGGTGGACTTAAAAATCTTCTAGTTAAAGTAGTAATAGGTGTCATCTTCAGTATGTATTTTGAGTAATTTTGCAGAGACCCAAATTAAGTGAGCAAGTGTGTGGAATTAAGAAAGCATTAAAATGTAGCTTCAAATAGCTGTAAGAGTCAATAATATAAGTGCTTCATCTTTTCATGGAAGTATCTGGGTTGGACTGGGCTTGCACCTTGGCATTTGAATTAACTTGCACTGCTGTAGGTAAATGTTAACATACAGCAAACACTGCAGGCAGATGAGCTGGCTGCCAAAAGAAGGGCATTTTTCAAATGTATTGCTGTAGCATTGAATGAGAAGCTGAGAATATGGTTTCTTTGAGAGATTTAAAATATTAAAGAAGCCGGTAGCAATAAATGAAAGTGCACCCATTGGTTAACAGCGTTTGGCTATATATCAAGACCATTTCTGGAAGTAAAACTTGTAACATAAATTACTGAATACTGAATTACTGCAATGTGTTAAGGATTCTTTTTAATTACAGGATGTTAAGGCTTCAAAAATAAAATTCTTCAAAGTTAATCATGGAGTAAAATAACTCCATATTTAGCTGAGCTTCAACTTCATTAAAGCTGTTCAAACGGCTGATGGAGCCCTAATAAGTTTTGTTCAAAGATAGGAAATCTTTGAAAATTTCCTGCAAATCTAACTCTGTTATCTTTGATACACTTTAATTGGATATTGCTATCTCTATTCATGTTGTCCAGCAAATTGCACCCATAATACGGTGTTGCAATGTATCCTGTTGTCCTGAAATTAGCAAATCGGGGATTGTGAGGGCTGTTTTCACAGCACTATTTAAACCTTTGAGGCAATACTTTATCATCAGGCAGGTAGAAAATATATATTTTCCTTATATAAATATAAAATCACATTGGGGAGTGGAAGGCAGGAGAAAAAAGGAATAAGTATCATTCTGATAGTATCAAATCATTATTGAGGGCACCGGTTCCTTAATTATTTACAACGTATTCAATGTGGTAATCTGTTTTAGGATCGTTAATATTGAATGTGTTGTTTGTTATATACAAATCTTTTTTCTTTTTTTTGGTTTCCTTTTTGAGATATAATTTAATTACTGATGCTGTTCAGTTTCTAGAGCTGTAAAGGTTGTTGTTCTTCTGCAGAGTAAAACCACTGTGTCGTTTACTACAGAATATCCTCTTAATGGAAGCAGCCTGTGGAGATGATGGAGAAGCATAGGAACCTAATATTTATTCTCACAAAGTGAGGTAGACCAGATCTGGACCCGCTGGGGAGTGGATACTCTCTTGTCATCTGCAGGAGTAAGCTTGCTAGTTTTTCTTGTCCTTGTCGTTTACGTTCTTGTCTCCAGCACTTCCCAGGCAAGGGAGCTGGGCTGTGTGCCAGGGCCCTCTCTCCTGGTCGGGAGCTGTTCCTTTCAGGACCAGCGTCTCTCCATCCTTTTGTTGTCCCCTGAGCAGTGTAAACAGCAGAGACCGAAGTAGCATTTTGCCCTCTGCTGGGAAGCTGGGTTTGACAAATACGTGTTGTGAACAGTGGTGACGAATGTTCTGTTGAAAGAAACTGTGCAAATCTGAAGGAATACTAACCGGGCTTGTAGAATTTGTTTTTGTGGTTCATTTCTTTTGGATGTTCTAGCAACAGCATAAGTTCCTCTTCTCTTTGTGTGATGTTTTTTCTCCTTTATGACACCTACTCATTTACATCGGCGTTGTCATTAGAAATCATCTGTAGCTCTTAGGCTCCAATGAGGTCCTTTGTCCCAGGCCCTTATAATAATGGGCTACTGCATTCTACCCTGCCATTGTATTTATGGGTCTGATTTGTGGTGTAAAAAATCAAATGCACAAAAAGTGGGAATGGCCTACTTTCTAGTTCTGGTTTGGAAGTAGGCAAAGTGTTTTGTATTTCTTATGTAGTTTCAGCTAAAGTTGCTGGAAGGATAATAAAAGAAATATATATATATATATATTTACTTTGGTGTTCTGAAATTTAGTTAAGAACAACATTTTTTCCATTGCTGTTTTGAGATGCTTCTTGAATGAGCCCATACATCTTAAATAATTGTAAGTATGGATGGGATCATTTCTTCATAGTTGTCTTGTTACCAGTGACATAAGACTATGACTACAAAGTGGCACAACGTTTTCATGAACATGATGATTTGCTGAACAAATATCTTGCTGCACAACAGCAGAAATGACAAAGCCCAGTCTTCTGAAATAACACATACATCATCTTAAAAATATCATTACAGTGGATAAATTTCATGCCTATACAGTGGAAAACATCAAGTTATGCTCAACTTTCAGTGATACAAATGAGAAATATTAATTAAATGAGAAAATACTGTTTAGCCTATTCCTGTATATCCAAGATCCTCCATTTTACCATCAGTATTGCTATTTTTTGATCTTTACTTACTCTGAAACTGAGAGGCTGATTAGCACAGACCATTAACACAAAGCCCTTGTGCTTTATTCATGTAAATGTGATGTATTGCTGTATTTTTTGGGGGTGAAATTTATTCCTGCCCCTGCAGTGCCGAGCAGCTTTGCAAAACTTTCCAGAATCTTTCAGCCTTCTTTCATGTAGGCATACTGTTAATTGTGGTTTGAGAGCCCTTCTGTGTTGAGATGAATTTTATCCTTGGGAGTACTTAGCTGAAATATGAAAGACGCTGATTTGTGGCTGGTGGCCATCTAGAACTGCAGGGTTTTTAGAATGAAAACTTTGTGGTTTATACAGAAAAAAAATAGCATGAAAGTCACAGAGGACAATGTTATCGAAGATGTTTTGGCATCTGTCTTCAGTTCAAATATTTGGCATGCGTTAGAAGCTTTATCCGTGTAATTTACTAGTCATTAGGTACTGTGGGGGTTCTTGTTACTGAATTTGCTACTCCCTGAAATAAATTTTGGTCACTATAACTGAGTGGTATCAGCTTTTTTTCCCTATAAGTTCTCATTTTATCTGCAGCTCTGCCCCAAGGTAAGTTACTACTTTATTTTACATTTTTTTCTGAAGGATTTTCTTTGCATTAAGAGCAATAGCTCAGGAGCAGGAGACAAAATAAAAAATAGGCCCATACTGTTTCCTTGATGGCTTGTGAAAATGGCAAACGTATGTTTTGATTTTCTGTCCAGCTGAAAATGTGTTTAGTTTTAAACGCCTGAATTCTACCGTTCTTCATTTTTATATTTTTTATTTTAATTCATGAAGCTTGATGATTTAAAAAAAAAAAAAAAGGCACTTGTGAAGGTCAATTTAAAATTGAATTTAAAAACATGAAATTTAAAACACGAAACCTTTTTTCCTCAAGAGTTAAATGTCATGAATGCTCTGTATTACACATTCATTGTGTACTGTGGGATCAGCTTATGTGATCTTTATGTAACCTCTGTTCCCCCCCCCCCCCATACCTAGTCTATATTTGTTTGGCGTTCCTGTCTGTATAGACATGTTTTCATGTGTATCATTAAATGAAATATTGTTTAAAATTGCTTGTTATATAAGGCTGACAGTGAAGGGTATTTTTTTGTATAACTTTTCTGATCTGTGCTTTTCCAGTTGTTCTTATGGAACGCCCCGCTTCCATAGGAATGGCTTTCTATTCAGCGTGGAATGACGCCTTGTTCAGAATGTTTGCAAATGCACACATACATGTGCACTTGTACAACCCTGTCATAAGGTTTGGTGAACATGTCTCTGAAGATTTTCCAAACTTAGAGAAAAAGAGAAAAAAGAGAAGTGAATCGATGAGGTACAGATGTGCTTTATGTAATTGTCCTGATTTATGAGAAGTTTTGCTTTGTGGTTATGGCAGTATTTTGAAGCTAGAAGGCTTGGATGCTGTTCCCAGCTCTGTCGCAGACTTCTGACGCAGTCATGCGCAAGTCGTTTGGTGTCCCATTGCGTCAGCTGTCACAATTGTCAGCTTCTTAGAGGTCCTTTGATTGCAGTGCAGAAGTGGACATGTAGTTGTGGTGTGAGTGAAGAAATGAGCTTATTGCAATAACTAAGTTTGTCAGGATTATAATACTAATAAGCGTAAAAGCAACACTAAGAATATTGCCCCTGCCCATTAAATTCCAAACTAGAGGAAAAATCTATAACTGTATGAGATTAATTATATTTTACTTTTTTTAATTATTGAAATGTTTTTGCCATAACTCAGATGCAAGCATTTTTGTGTTACTATAATGTGTTTCTTGAATCTTGAAGATAATGCAGATAGCATTCTTGGTTATTATGGGGTACTACAATGCATAATGTGAAGTGTCTTTATTTGCATCATTTTTCTTCACATCAGGTTAATTCTATCCCTCGTAATCCTTAGCGTTTCTCTGTCTCATCAGTGGCCTGCATTCAGTTTCACTTGTTTGATGTTTTGAGTAATGAAGATTTAATATCCTTTGTCATCTTCTGAAGTAAATTGTCCCATAATAGTGATACTAAATCTACTCAGTCATGAGATTCAGAGCTGGTTCTTTCTGCACAGAGCTGTATTGTGAGCATTGCTGAACACAGATTTGAGACTGGAGAATCACGGTAGCTGTGAAGCTAGCTCATTAGATAAAAAATGCTGTTCGAAGACTATCTTCCTCTTCACTTTTTTCTTCCTGAACAGGTGCTTTATGTTCTACTGTGTATTTACTGAATCACAATAGTGACCTGATTTTTCACTTTTGTCAGTGGATGTGGCAGGGCTATACACAAACGTGTCTCCTCCTTGCTATGTAACTTATCCAAGAATACAGGAAATAGATGGCAGAAGTTAAGCAGGGGATAAATATTATCTGCACGTCTGTAGGCCAGAGGAATGAATTGTGATAAGTGGAAGAGAGCTATTTGATGATTACTGAGAGACAGCCAGAGAGAAGTAGCCAGCTTCCCCAGCTACCTTTCACAAGTTAGCCAACAACTGTTGTCTTGATAAATAGCTCATGCTGAAACTGTCCTAGCAACAGCTATGTTTAACACTGCCTTCTGGTGCAGATTATGGATATCAGTGCAGGAAGAGTACTTTTCACACTGTCCTTTTATATAAACAAGCTGGAAAAAGGACCATTCAGATACTGGTTTAAAAAAATGTACTTGATTATATCAAGGAAGAGACTGTAAGGAAAGTGCAAATTAGTATGTGAGCAGGACATGCTTTAAAAGAAAAAAAAAAGTATAGGTGAGATAGAGGAAAAGTGGCAAAAATAGAAACCAAAAAGAGATGAAAGATGGGAATAGAGAGCAAGGGAAGGTTAGAAAAAATATGAAGTGGAACCAAGATAAACTCTGGCTTTCAGAGTTAAAGATGACAGAAATTACAGTACCTATTCATCTCTTTAGCTTGGCTGAATGCAGAGGAGTGTAGAAGTTAAGGTCCTGTTAAAGGGCAGGTCAGCAGCGTGACTTCATCATTCTGTGCTCCTACTGCAATACAAGGGCTTGGAAAAAGGAATGAGATGAACTAAAGGTACGTTGGAACATAAAATACTCCCTTCTCTTTTCTTTTTTTTCTCAAGTGTTTATGATGATTCAGCATGAAATACAGACAGTAAGGCCCACTGCTCTGAACTTTGTTTTGGATTTTTGGATTTGTTTTACTTAAATGTTTAAAACACTTGCCGCATAAAAGGTGGATATCACTAAAATCACATGAATTTAGGCTGTCTCCATCCAGATGAAAATTACATAATTGAATCAGACCTCTGCCCATTTTAGTGTCTCTTTTATCTGACAACGTTCTGTATTGGCTGCTGTGAAGGAAAGTGTGAGGAAACCTACAATGCCCAATTAGGGAGTAATGTGGCCATATGTGATTTTTTTTTTTTCCATTTCAGCTGAAGACATGCCATAAAGCATTTGGATTTATATCCCTTCCACATTTACTTAATTCTGTGCAACATAATACTGGATATTCTAATTAGCTATATGAATCTCAAATCCTTTTAAAAAGCTGCAGCATTGATTATCCTGTATCTGGATCGTTTATTCTTTGGTTGTCTTGTAATACTCATTCACATGGTGACAACCCTCTTGGGTCAGTCCCTGGCACAACCATACTAAATATGATAAAAATATAAGCATGAGATGAAAGTTTCTTGACTTTGAACATATGCAAGAAATCTTTCTAAAGTTTAATCTAAAAAGGCTAAATTATCATAATAGTTTGCTCCTGTCATACCATCAACATTTCGTTCACTCTAGCATTTGCAGTTTACAGATAAATACCAACCCTTCATTGAAGGATCTGGTTTTTAGATCAGGTAGTTTCGTGATGCCATAGGTGAATGGAGTTCTCATTTCCCAAATATGTATTAGTCCACGCAGCATCTCCTGCCTCTCTAACACAAATACATAATATGTGGCAATTTCCAAGTCTGCTGGCAAGTTGTGGGTTTACAAGTAAAATTTTTCCATTTGACCATCAGAAACCAGACTCTGAGTTGACATAGGTAGAAGCCAGTGCTGAGATTATTCTCCATGGGAGCGCCTTAGGAAATCTTGGTTCTTGTATCTAATTTCTCAGTCACATGAGTATTTAGAGGGTGTTTCAGTTTCCTATTGGTACTTGAAAACCTCAATATTTTTGTCAGTGACCTTAACCATTAGAAGTTTTGCTCTCACAATATTGCTTTGATATTTCCAGTTGATATATTCCAAGAAAAGTGAACTCTAAACCTCCTGGTGCCAAGGGATATTCCCCTATTTAATGTTGATAATTCTGTATAAGTTGGATTCTTTTTAAGTGTTGTCCTCAAATTGTTCCTTATAATGCTGAAAGACATGATGTATCAGTATCTTAGCCCCTCAGAAACTACTGAAATCTGTTTGATAGCTGTCATTGGACTACATGCAATTTTAGACTGTCACATTTCTGTGTTAAAAGATTTTTCTTGGTGCAGTGTTTTAAGTATTTTTTTTCTCTAGTGCACTGACCTGAACCTTAAGTTCAACTATACCTTAAACATTTTCCTGATAATTAAAATTAGGGAAGGAGCATACAGCTCTTCCCAGTGGGATGGGAATTCACAATGAAAATAGGAGAAATGTTGGTGAGAAGTCACTGACTTCCTCTGATTTACAAATGGTGGAAACAGTTTTCTCAGGAATAACCTAAGAATAGAAACAGACAGATTAGAGGGCTGGGCAGTCACCAGTTGTATGAAGTTTACCAAGAGCAGATTCTGCACTTGGGATGGGACAACCCTGGCTATATATACGGGCAGGGGGAAGAGAGGCTGGAGAGCTGCCCCGTGGAAAGGGATCTGGGGGTTCTGGTCAACGGTGAGTTGAACACGAGCCAGCAGTGTGCCCTGGCAGCCAAAAGGGCCAGCAGTGTCCTGGGTGCATCAGCCATGGCACTGCCAGCTGGTCAAGGGAAGGGATTGTCCTGCTCTGCTCTGCCTAGTGCAGCCTCACCTCGAGCACTGTGTGCAGGTTTGGGCACCACAATATAAGAAGGGCATAAAATTATTAGAGAGCGTCCAAAGGAGGGCTGAGAAGATGATGGAAGGTCTAGCGGGCAAGGTGTGTGAGGAGTGGCTGAGGTCCCTTGGTTTGTTCAGCCAGGAGAAGAGGAGACTGAGGGGAGGCCTCATGGCGGCCTGCAGCTTCCTCACGAGGGGAGCGGAGGGGCAGGCGCTGATCTTTGCTCTCTGGTGACAGCGACAGGACCCGAGGGAACGATGGAACTGTGTCAGGTGAGGTTCAGGCTGGGTGTTAGGAAAAGGTTCCTCACCAAGAGGGTGGTGGGGCACTGGAACAGGCTCCCCAGGGCGGGAGTCATGGCACCAAGCCTGCCGGAGTTCAAGCAGTGTTTGGACAAGGTTCTCAGACATAGGGTCTGATTTTTGGGTGTTCCTTTGTGGAGCCAGGAGTTGGACTCGATGATCCTCATGGGCCCCTTCCAATTCGGGATATTCTGTGATTCTGTGACATATCAGTTGAACTTTCATACAGGCTTCCCAGGAATTTTCTAATGGGAAAAAAATTATTATATTTTTTACTAAATAAAATGGAGTTGGTAAAGTAATGAGTAGTTCTCTAAATTCAAGAAACCCTCAGCATGCTTCAGATCAGTAGTGAAGTAAAATAGAGGTTAAAACCTTGGTTAGAATCATTAATGGAAATTGAGCAATGGATCTAACACCAAGAGGGGAAAATTGTTTCATATGTGCGAGATGATGTGTATCCTAATAAGACATCTTCTCACACCCACCAGGAATAAAACATACTCTGTTATATCCCATCTTGTTTTGAGTAGGAAGAATATTTTTTTAAGAAGAAAAATGTTTAGGAAAGAGAAAAGCAAAGAGGTTTTCCCATGTGCAGAAGATATCATGAATCATTTCCATCAGAGTATGTAGAGAAGAGGAGGAGCATGCCATATGAGGAAGAACGTGGTATTTTTCAGTTGACCTTCAGAATGAACATGATCTGGTCATGCTCTGACTGGTTTGTGACAAAGGAGTTACCTTTAGTGGGGAAAAATAAAAACTTAGGGCCTTTCCGTCAGCTGGAGTGCTAAATATATTGAAATATGTTCTCCTGAGCTGTAAAAAGAAACAGCTAAGACTGCAATTGGAGACAACAAATGCAAGAGGGGTAACAAAGGGTGCGTGTGCCTGCACTGTGTACTCCCACGTGGGAGGAATGTTGTTGCTAGATGAAACGTGTGTGCTCTGGTGAGGAAGGTGAGCCCAGAGGGAGGCACAGCCGGAGGCCCCGAGTGACATGGCAACTCCCCTTTTGAAATGGCAGTGAGGTGCGTGATGGGAAAGGGGGAGGAGACTGAGTTTAGGGTAGTTCTGGGAGGAACTTGAAAACAACATACTTGAAGAGGGTGTTGGAGTGGGTGGCTCTTGCCCTTTCATCTCCTCTCCTTCTCTCCTGGCAAACTGTCTTCCTTCCTCGCTCCCCTCCTTGAACCTGTGTCCCACCCATGAGCAGCAGCCTCCGCCTGCCCACCTGATTTCACTTTCCTGTATCTCTTGGGCAGCTGCTGAATGGGAGAGAAAAGGCAGCACCTTGTATCAGAGGGAAAGACCAAACGGAGCCTGGATGGGGAAGCAGGAAGGCAGCTCCATGGGGAAAGCATTCTTTTGTGGTTTTCAAGGGGCATGTAGTAAGGACTGTCTGCTCTCTAAACTCCAACCTATTCACCTATACACAAACAGGAGAGAAGCTGTTGTGGCTGGAATAGTTGTTGGCAGCTGTTTTTGGCAGCTGTCTACTCTGACTGTGCCTTGAGGCAGCCCTGGGCGTAGATACTTGAACCCAGATTTGGGTCTCTTCCTGTGCTGGCAAACTCTGGAGGGAATGAAACTGCTGAGAAAAGAGCAGTAGGCAGCCACACCTTGGAGCTGGACAAGAATACCATCTATCTTGAAATGTGGTTGCAATTTTTATAAAGTCAGGTTCCAGTTTTTGTATTTAGGAAACTGCTGGTCAATTGGTTTAAGAGCGTCTTGTCTTCCAGTTAACTAATACTGGAAGAAATAAATTATTTGTTGTATTCTTGGTGTATGATCTATTTCAGAAAGTGACATTCCTTGCTTTTCCTGTCCTTAGATCTCAGAAGAGACACAGGCAATTGTACACAAGGAAGGCTCCAGGGAGGAGGGCAGAGAGGGGTGGACCTGCTCTTCTATCTGGCAGAGGAGCTAAGCAGAATTATTTTCACAATTTTCAGAACAGAAGGACATACAAGTTGAGGGATGTTGGAGGAAGGGTTGTGTTGAAGTACACCAGCTCTCCCAGTGGACTAAAATAGGAAGCACGTAATCATCCTACAGATGGAGATGTATTGGCATTATCATCTAACATCTGCACTGCCAGAAATATGAAACCTGGAGAAAGGAGGGTCTCCAGCTGCAGCAAATAATTGAATGGGAACAGTTTCTGCAAGGATAGGAGACCTGAGAGGAGGCTGTTCTGAGTTACCACCACCTAGAGACCGCTTTTATGGGCCTATTCAAAAAGATTAGGGATTTCCCTAGGTAAATGAAGGCTCAGTCAACAGTTACTGTGATCTAGAAGCTCTGAGGTAAGCAGAAGTCTGGGAACAAAATTATATACTCTTCTTGTTTCTTTTCTTTGTGAATTGCTTGACAGCTGAGTGGGAGAGACAGCCGGGGATAGCTGAGGAAAAAGAAAATCTGCACTTCATTCTAACCTCTTTTCTCACTCTGGAACTTGCCTAGCTACTATCAATTCCTCTTAAGAGAGATCTTTTCCAAGGCCTTTCTGCGCTTGGTTGTTACAGTATCATCTGAGTACTTTGCAGGGTAAAATTCTTTTTCCCACATCTGCTGTTTCTATGAGAAGACTTGTTAACATAACCGATTTATGGCATACTTAAGATACTCTACCAATAAACTTGTGCATTTTAGCAAGAATTTTCATTCAGGATTTTCCCTTCAAGTAGTAGTATGGTTTGATGCCTTGATGTGAAGGCTTTGGAGGGTTTTTTCTTGTTGTAATGAATCTGTTTCTTTAAAAAGTGTTATTTCCCCAGCATTTAATTATAAGAACCAGGCTTGCTAGTCCTTCAACAAATAGTACAATAAACTGTCTTTTTTTTTTTAATGGCATCCCAAGGACTGCAATAGTCTTTGAAGCTGAAATACTTTGACATCACACTGGGTGTTGAGCTGCTATAGTTTCAAGGGCAGAGTTAGTGCTAAGAAGACTGCGTCCTTGAAACGTGCACATGGCAGTCCTGGGCTCCTGTAAGTTTCATGGCCGGAACTTGGGAAGTGGCCTTTCACATCAGTGGCTTCATCACAGGGCACAAGGAGAATTTGAAGGAAGATGTGCAACTTGATTCTTCTTCGCTAATAGCCATTTTGTTAGATTTGACTAAGTAGAGCTTTGTGTTGCAGCTTTCAGCACTGTGATGGAAGGACAAAAAGCATATGCCTGGTGCACTCTATATGCAGGAGGAATTTCTAAGGCAGGCAGAATTCAGAGTGAGAGGATGTACGGAAGGGGGAGAATTCCTGTTTTGGTGGTGAATAGAGTCTTCATGCAAGCCACTCACTTCACTTCTTGAAATAAACTTTTCAACCTGTAAAAAATGCCATAGTTTTATCAGGGGCAGATAGCATTATTGTATATGTATATATACTTTCTCTGAAGAAGCAGCAATACAGCAGTATGTTTTTTAGAATATAAAATCTTTAGTAACAAAAAAGGTGTATTAGCTACCTTGCTTTACTTTCCATTTGTGTCCTTAAAAATAGAGCCTTAATTACAGTTTTCCCTTGAGTCCTGTAGCCTGCAAATAAGAAACAAAACCATTGAATGTTTAAAACAATAAATTATTTTTCAATACGTTATAGAAATGAATTCCTATGAGTTGTATTTAATGCATTTATTTAGAGCAAATATATAATAGCTTGACTGTGGATAATAAAAGCGCATCTTCCTGAAAGAATGATTTTCTTAAGTCTTAATGAGTGCCTTATTGGGCTGCAATGAACAGACCCTCTTTTCTACAGACAATCTGTTTCTGGTAAGAAGGTACACTACCGTGATTGACACTGTTAAATTGTCCACTGATTTTTCAGTTCCTTCCTTGGGGTAGCCAAAGGTGGGTTAAAATAACTATATTTAGAGCTGTATTTGATTTGTCCCCGTACCACACATACGTTTCTCTCTTCCCCCAGCTAAAACAACACAAACGCACTCATGAAGCCCTTTACAGGCTTCATAAATGCATCCCAGCTGGGTAACCTGTCAGCCACAGGCCCGGGATTCTCCTGCCCATCAGGTGCTTCTGTGTAGAGGTTGAAAGATTCGTAAGACTTGGTGGGCTCATGGAAACAGTGAGGAGTTCCACAGTCTGCTTATCTTCCCTGTATTACTCAATTTCCTTTGTCTCGATCCTTCTTCCTTCACCTCTGTTCTTCAGTCTAGCTGGTAAAATTTGACTTAACAGAAAAAAGCTGCCTGTATTTCTGGGAGAAATTATTTGGTCCTTAATGAGTTTACTGATGTGTTTAGACCAGCAGGATTAGCAGTGTTCATCTAGAAATTTAGCTTTCTCAACAAAATGTGCAAGGGAGGAAATGTTGCCAGAGGAGTTCCCAAGACTTTGAATTCTGTACCAGGGATTTCCGACTTGGAACAGCTGTATATACACTGAGGTTTTTATGTTCATTTGTCATCTATCTAACAAGCTCATGGCACATATGTATATTTGCCTGTGAATAACAGGAAAATATTTTGGATGTCTATAGGGAATGCAGTTAATCAATTTGATTCATTGCAGTACTTATTAGCCCTGATGGCTGAGCCTCAGAAGGTTTGCCATTTTCTTTGGGTAAAGTTCACCACATTCTAAGCCAAAATTTTTCAAATAAATATCTTAACTTTTATTACCCAAGGAAACTGTCAGACCTCTCCAGTGGTTTCAGATGGAGTGAGACCAACTTTTTTTTTTTAGAAAAAAATTGATTCAGCTGAAATGCATAGTGCAGGCATGCAGAAATTAGGAGTGGGGGAATCTGAATTAAGGCGTGGGTCCTGCTCAAATCTTAGGAGGCCGTTTAGGTAGTCCTTTTTATTTTGTCTCTTTGCCCACTGCTACTTAACAGCTTGTAGAGATCTTTTGGAACTCTATTACTTTATGCATTAGAGACTTGCCTGCTTCCACCCTCCCCCTTCTGGGATTCCGTGAGGCTTTCTTCTTGTATGCTGTGCCAACAGCAGATTTTGCCCGAGTATTCTTTTTCTCATTAACATCAATTGAAGTGAGATGTCAGAAATCCAGGACCATTTGCAATGACAGGACAGTGCCAATGCTCTTCCTTTTATAACCCATAGGAATAAAACTATGCAAAGCATCATTTCATTATTCACTTTATGATAGCCTGCATAAATTACAGATCATAAGCTAGGGAGATAATTTTCATGATGTCCTTTGTCAAATATCCAAAGTTTAAATTTTGAGGGGAAATACAAGGAAGAATGAAAAATCAAAATACTATCGCCAGTGGATTTTGGATGTCGTATTGCTTTGTTAACGCTTGTAGCAGGATGCCATGTTAGCCTACTTTGGGAAGTCAGGATGAACATCAGACTGCTTCTTTCTTTGCTGTTTTAAATCGTGTGTGCTGAAAAGCATTTAGCTTTTAAGCTCACTGATTTTTTTTTTTTCGCTTGCTTCACTGTTTATTTTTTTTTGTGAGGATCTAAGAGTAAACACTACCATTCAGACTGATTATTATGAACATTGCTCTTGTTCATTAGGTAAAATATTTTGGGTTAATTAATTAGGTAAAATCCAATTGAATTAAGTGGAGGGAAAGCTGTATTACAGCTTACACTTACAGTAACCACCACGACCTTTTTTATTGGATTCTGTGAGTTTGGCCCACGTGGGCAGAGCAAACCATTTCTCCTCACGGGGACGCAGCCAGAGCAGCCTCTGCCAGAGCTCAGATCCATCCCATTTTTCTGCTCCTTTGTTTGAAATGTTGTTCATGTTGGGATATGCCAATAGCCGAGGGGGATGGCAGCAGGCTGTTCTCTCCGATACACCCAAGCCTTAATAACGTGGTGATTAGGCACATGATAAATATGTTTCCTGGGCTAACATCTTGACTCTTGGTACCTTTTGAAGCTCACAGAAATGGTCAGATGTTTCTTTGGAGAGGAAGACAAAGTAAGAAAAGAAAAAAAGATCCATCAGTCTTTAGGTATCCCTTCTGATCAGATGTTGCAATCTCACTTGTCTCCTGTAAATAAGCATTTTAGTTTAGGGAAAGCTTTAGGAGGTGGAGGGGGGACGCCTTCATTGTGAAGGAAGATGTTTGGGAAAATTGAAGATGTTAAAGTAATAGCTAAAGTTTAGCACTTGTTTGAATTAGCTTAATGCAAACTGATTGAACCTCGGACTTTGGGACTTCTTAGTTTAAAAAAACAACAACAAAAAAAAAACAATTCACCTGTTTCATTTTGCTAATTTTGCTAGTACCCTGGGTCAGGGGTCTGTAGAGCATGACAATCTTCTGTCTGATTGAGGGAGCAAGAGGGTTGTGGGTTTTTTTTTGCTTTTTTTCCTCCTCTCTGTGATCATGAGAAGGAAGTCTGGATTTTTAAAATGAGAGAAAAGATAGAAAGTCTAAGATGCATTCAGAGGTGTAATTTAATACGTATGTTTACTTTTCTTAAGCAGAAATAAGCTTTAAAATACAGCAAGAAACAGTTGTAGTTAACAAAAAGAAAAGGAAATGGATTAACATATTGTTTAGTAGGAAGAAAGAAAAGGAAAATCACCCTTTCTATCAAATGTGTTAAGAGTTTGCTGCTTTTCTCGATTCACAGATTTGCCAAGTGGCATTTCAGGGTGGTTGTAAGGCATGTTTAAGGAAAAAGGTTTCCATCCCTTCCTGCATGCAAATGATTTAGAGTTGCAATGTTCATAGATCCCTTCCTTTGAATCACAGCTTTCTGGGACACAGATTTTAGATGTGTCTGGAACCAAGACAATGTGATAGGAATAGGAATGTAGTACTTAATATCCTGTACCTATTAGTTTTGTGCTTGCGCAGAATCGGCCAAGGTAACTTTTAGGAAGGTTGCTTAGAGTGTCAACAAATCTCTTTAAGATAAAAGAAAATAAAGGACATTTAACAGTCACTTCACATAGTTCTTCTTAGATTGAGGTAAAGTTCAGCAGTGAAGATTAAAATGAAAACAAAATGTAACCGAAGGCACTGTTAGTGTAACTCTAAATGTCATACACCCCTTACAGAAAGTATCTCTCAGATTAATTATGGAACCCCTGGATTTCAAGAAATCAGTTATGGAGGATAGTCCTCCAGGGAGAAATGTAAAGATGCTTCATGCCAACAGTAAGAAGTTATTAGGGAAACTAATTGCTATGAAAGATTTAAAAAAAAGAAAAGGGGGGGGGACGGGACGGGACAGAATTTGTCAGACTGAAGTAAGGAGGGAAAATGAGGAGATCTAAATGCTCTTTAAGGAATTAGTGGAAGAATAGAGAGGGTTTAGTATGGTTGTGGCTGAAATAGTTGGCCAGTTTCGAACATGTTATCAGTACTCATTTGGGGTGACCTCTGGAAGTGCATCAGAGTTCTGTTGCCTACAAATGCAGCCCTCTGAGCTCACACCTCAGGCCCGCTACAAATAAAACATGTTGTGTTCTTTGTCATTTATTTGGATCTAAATCTTTTTTTGGTGCTATCAAATGTCGTAAACTTCTTGTTTATCACACCCTGTGCCACAGTGGCCATTTCTTTTTTGCTTTGGGTTTGCTTTTTTTTTTTTAATTTCATCCTGCAGTGTAGTAGGAGTACGTTGTTGCCCATGTCTGATCTGCAAATAAAATGATGGCTGGATTGCATTTGGTCTGGCCCCTGTTTTTTCTGCTGTCCAGCTTGAGCAACCCTGCTGGCCTGCACCATTTTAGCTGCTGCAGTTTTCAGGTTCCATGGAATATAAAAGGATTGGCAAACTGTGGCGAGGTACGGTCACCATGGAAGCTGTTGTTGGAGATGTATTCTGATACAAATATAAGTTAAAGCTTTCCAAATGCTCTGCTTTAAAGTTAGAAATGTTAGAATAAGTGCACTTCTGTTCTTCGCTTTTCCATTAAGGTACCGTTTCTTACTTGCATGATCATAATTATTTTTAAATACAGTGTCTGATTTTATTCTGTTCTTCTAAAATACAGAGAAATCATGGACTTGCCTGTTTCCAAGAATGCACAAGCACATGATAGAATACCTTCCACGGAGTTGCACTGACTTGTGCCTAGGCCACTAGCAGGATGCAGGTGTGTGGCACAGCTGGCTGCCGCCTGAGTGACGGAGGAACTTCATTAGTCTTTTGCTGCTGATGACCAGCAGTAGCAGAAAGATGAAACATAGTGGGTTTAAGCTTTGGGTAACAGAAGTGTTGATCTTGAGGAAATCTGGTAAAATCAAAAGTAGTTATCTCATTAGATGCAAGAGAATCAGAGTTCTTCCCTGCTTGTCGTCTTCTGCCTTGGACCATTTCTGCAGTCAGGATATCTCTCCAGCGTTGCCCTGTTTCTAGAACCTCTCTTCTTTACCTTCTTGCTCTCAAACAAATATGGGGCTTCCTTCTGCTCCTGCAGGGTCTGCAGGTACATACTGTGAGAGGGCAGGAAGGGTCGCCTCCTTTTTCTCAGTTCTGGTGCCAAGGCTGGGGGTGTGTGTCAATTTTGCTATACTTTCAGGGTGTTGCTGTGTCAAGTTCTGGAGGTTGGACCTGTTCAGCACCAGCGGCGATGCTAGAACTGTTGAGGTACGCGCAGTGTTAGCTTCTCATCTGTTTTTGAGGCACTTAAAATTTTATTAAACTTGCATGAACTTTCATCTCACTGTGAGAGAGGGCTATCTATGCCCCTTACTTTAGGGTAATCCTTTACACCACCTCCTTGTTTAGCTCCCTCTAATTACCTAAATAATGATGGACACCCTCCCCCTAATGCTGTTCTTTCAAACGTCCGAACCATTTACACTGACCTCCTCTCTCCAGGTAGAGGAATGCAGTAAGCAGCTGCCCGCCTGGGCTGGGTACCCAGTGTGGAGAAGTCCCCAGAGAGCAGGCGGGGCGCGGTTCTGGGCTGCAGAAACAGGATGGCACATGCAGTTTGTCTGAGCTATAAATGTAGCTGCCTGCTTCATCTCTGATGCGTGCCTGATTCTATCCCTGTTACCTTTGGCAGCACGTCAGACCATCTTCCGTTCTCACTGCTTGTATTGTCAGGCATTTTTTTTGTCTACACCTGTTTTTTGTTTTTTTCCCTTTTAATGCTAACTAGTTTGCACAGGAGCTGCATCTGTCTGTGTGTTATCACCACATGGAGAGGATCAATTGTGTGTGATAAGGCAGAAAGAAACAGAAAACAATGGTTGGTGCTTAAATGGGAGATCTTTGTTTATCAAGCAGGACTTACAGTTGTGAAGGTGAAGAGTACATGACACTGAGGAGAACCTATCTGGGGAGCCAGAGCTCTGTAATGGCCTTGGTGTTACAGAAGAGTGGAAGATGCATTGCACAGCTTTAGGCAGGACTTTAATTTTCTTTTTGAGGAGGACAGATATGGACTGTGTGGAGTGCAAAAGAGAAGATCTCAGCTTTTGTGCCACTTGGAAGCATTTACTGTGGCTTGCTTCAACCTCACTAGTAGCCAGGATTCAGCAGGGTGCTCTGTCCTGGATGGAAGTCTGTGGGAGAGGTCTGAAGACAGTGTCAGGTTGTTACAGGAGTTGTCACCAAGAGCTTTTTTTTTTTTTCCAGTGTCTATAAGCTGGTAATAGACAGGAGATTCAGCCTGAGAGTCGTCTTCCCAGGAGCTTGAGACAGCAGTGGGTTCCACCAAAAATCCCTTACTAGGAGTCAAAGCTACTTGGATTTTACAGATTTGTTCTTCTGTTGTGCCAGATTTTATGCTAAATTAGGAATAAAATGTTTTTATTTAGCAGAAAAACTTCTGTGCATACTTCTGCACTTGTCATGTGCTCATCTCATCCTTTTAGTTTAAGCCAATCTTTTATTTTGATCTTTAACCCCTCAGATATGAGAAAAAGCAGAAGTGCAATATTTGGACAACTGTTTACTAAATCATTTCTGATTCCTGCTTCTCAGCTGACTGATGTGTCAGTTGGCTCAGTCAATGTGTTTGCAAAGGAGCAGCCTTTATTTGCAAATTAATGTATTACAGCATGTCCTTCCTTTATTCCGGGTTTGAACCACTAATCGCTGCCTGTTTCCTTGAAGCAGATACAGTAGGCTGGCTCAAGTAACTGTCAGAAAGTTCTGGTTTGTGATTATGCTCAAACGTGTAAATGGTGCACTGTAGGCGAGGGCAGTCCAAGGTGCTTGAGAAGAGACAGGAGCAGCGGGAGTTTAAATGTGCTGCAATTGAGGGGATGTGATCTCATTCACAGGTTTAAAGTTCAGATTGGTCACCAAATGGTGGAGATGGATGAAGCTCAGAAGGACTCTTGGCCTCCTTTCCCTACTGCTCCAGAATAAAACATTGCAGGCCTGGCATGGTGCCTTATGAGTATGGGGTGTATTTCTCTCACTCATCTGGCACTGCCTGTGGCTTAAGGCACTTAACGGAGTTTGTGGGTTGGTGGTTTGATACAGTCAAGTAAACTCTGGTTTTACTTTCCTTCTTGTTGACTGCCCGTTTGTAAGCATTTGTGAACCCTACCTCCCCCATAGTAGAATACCTTCATTCAGAAAAGGGGGGGGAATAAGAGAGTCCTGGGCCTTCAGTGTTTGCAAAATATTGCAGTGCAAAGCCCCAGCTGATGCTTTCATCAACATTTTTTCCAGAACCTGGCTTACAGCTCCCAAATTGGTTTCTGCAGGGTCTGGGATGAAAGGTCCAAAGGACTTTTTCAGTAAGTGTTCCAGAGCTTGATGTGCAGAGGTGATTGGAAAATAGAATAGTTTTTTTTTATTTGAAATGGATGACAGAAAAAGAGCAAGGCCTCACAAGGCTCTCTGTGGCAAAGAGAAATAAGGCATGTGGCGATTGACAGACTTGCGTATCTAGGTAAAATCTTCCACCTTTCCAAAAGAAGAACTTTCTCTTTGTGCAGTGTTAGTTTCAAAGCCTCTAGCTCCCGCTGAGCCTAATGGCAGGTATGTTTCCAGCTACTTCCTTTTTATGCTTGAAAATGGGATCATTCTCAGGTCTGCTCATTGTCATCTGGTAGCTCTTCCCTTTCACTAATTTCCCCAAATGAGTTGTGGCCCGCTCTGAGGACTACAGGATTCATTAGAGCGAAGCTTTATGAGAATGTCCTTGGTGTTCTAACAGGAAGGAAAAATCCCAAAGGCTGCCAGAGATAAAGATCACCCACTGAAAGGATAAAAATGAACAATGCTTCTTGCAGTGAACCTAAAAATACAATACTTGGTTCTCTCAGCCAGAGTTTAGTTATTGAATTAACTTGATCATACAGTGCCAGAATTATTTTTGTCTCAAGAAAATACGAAGTCTTGCAAACGTAAACAAAATGCAGTCAGGGAAAACATGTTTTCAAGTCTAAACATCACCTGGTGTTCTGGGGTAGGAGGGGTTTATGTGTGCGGAGGTACAAAGCTGGAGCTTGGAAGATCCCATTTTACTACTTAACTCTTCAATAGACATCCTGAATAACTTTGGATGAGTTGCTTAATCTTTTTATGCCTGCCTATCGGCAGGTTTTTCAAAAGTGAAATGGGAACAACCATGCTTTTCTGCTTGTGAAAGTGGGTTACAGGTTGCTTTGCTGTGTTATTTGGAGTTCTGTGTCAATGAGACATAGAAAAACAAGTCAAGTACACTGTGGAGTTTGTGACAGTCTTCAAGCTGGTTACTGTCACCTTTAAACTGATTATTTATTAGGTGAGCCTGTGCTTAAGTTCCTTGCTGAGCGGTCATCCCACATTAATAATTAAACTTTCCTTTATCTATCTTAATATGAATGTCTGCGAAGTGTATGCACACAAATGTGATAATGACACCTACCCCATGGATTCCACATTCTGTAGTCCAGATTTTAAGACACTGTAAAATAGCACAACTCTGTAATTTTAATGTGTATAAACACGCACAGTTTCCTGTTGTGCATGTTTGAGTCCTGCTTCAGATCACAGAACTGGAGGAGAAAGAAGAAGAGAGGCGTTTTTTACAACTGCAGTCAGTGCAACTAATTGTTCCTACTAGGTAGGGATATGCCCCTTTTACAGTCTCTGTGATGATGGCTTTTTGTTTCTAGCTACGAGCAAATCTAATTTGCAAATGAAAAATTTCATTATAGCAGAAGTTGCCTGCAAGGGAATTAAAGCAGGCACATTCAAAAGAATTCGGCAGAACATACAATTGCTTCTTAAAGAATGGATTTATGATCCTGGTTCACAATTAAAATAACAATTGCTTTAAAGTGGTACCTATTATTTTTAAAAGGTTAGATGTTCCAACAATAGAATTTTAAGGGAACAAGTCAGCTTGTGAGCAAAACATGTGGTAGGTAATTGGCAAAGCTCACTTAATATTTTTTGTTTGCTATCCAAGAGCTATTCACGATGCCACTGTAACAGTATGTTGTTGGTACAACAGAGCTGACAGTTTTCTGAGATGAAAAGGAAGAGAATGGAATTAATCACACAAACTTCATCATCCAGTCTGGCATAACTGAAAGAGTGAAGGGAGTTCTGCTATACTTGAACTATTTTAAATAACTGCATGTTTTATTAATACAATTTTTTCTCTGTTAACCTCTTCTGTGCTTTCGGTCCAACATCCTGTTATGACTTCTTGCCCTTTGAAGGGAAGCCCCTGATGTATAGGTAGCCTCAGTATGTCCTAGCTGTACTGTATAGCAAAGGGGAGGCCTTCAGCAGCCCCTATACTATACCATGTGTGTATATCAGGTAACCTGCCTGTAAGCTTGAAGACCCTGGCAGGGTACTAGTTCAAAAGGGACAAAATAATTTTCACTACGTTTTTCTCCAAGCCTGCTTAGCAGCTGAGTGTTCTGATACTGGCTGCTTTGTTTGGCATAATGCAGAAGGTACCTGGCAGACCTCATGAGAGTCCTGCCTCCTTTGGGAGGGGAGAAAAGAGTACTAGGTGTCCAATCTTTCTTGGACTTGAACTCATTCTTTATGGTTTTGTACTATTTTTACCCCTTCCAGTGTACCATTGGAGGCCATGCTTTCTGTCCATTGTTGGCACGATGTTTCCTCGAATAAGGAGGGGTCTCCTTTTTTCATTCTTCAGTTCAGCATGATACCATGTGACCTGCAAGTTCCACGCTTTGGCAATATATGTTGGCCTCATCCAGAGAAGAAAGCAAAGAGGTCATGGAAAGATAGCATTGCTAGCTTCCAAGGAAACTGCCCCAGGTCTAATTTTTTTACATATTTAATGTCGAGCTATGGATGTCTTTGTGCAGATGACATAAAATATTGGTCTTGTGTTAGCTAGTAAATCATGCTTTCCTCAAAGGATCGCTTTGATTCCTTTCACTCTTGTTCCATTGAAGTTGCAAATTGCATCCACTGTGATGTAACCTTGGTTTGATGGTATGTTGGATATTTGCCCTGAGCCCATTATGATTTTATCCATCTGGAGCTCGGATTTGCCATGTTAGACTGTGAAGGCTCTATTCAGTAGTTCTCTCAAGCAGGAATCCTGCAGCTACACACTCAAAGAAGTGGATGCACCATGAAACCATGTAGTCTTAGCTCACGGTATTTGATGTCCCTCTGTTGATGCTGAGGAATCTTTTAGAACTGCAAATTTCTGTTCTTTCAGGCTTTGAGATAATTTCTGTGTCACAGGAATATAAATTGTATACACAAAAAAGACAAAACAGATATTTGAAATCTTCTATCAAGGCAGACAAATGTTTAAAGCAGTCTGAAATCATTCAGCTGCCACACTTTAGAATAGATACATGCGTGTTCCTCTGTGTGTGAGAAGTAGTCTGTGATGAATGGATGACTGTGACTACCCTGTGCGTTCTTGTTCTTAGAGATCTGTAAACTTTCTTTTACTAAAGCTTCTCACATGAGCAGCTGCTGTGTGGCTTTCTTCTGGCTTCACAGCATCACAGGCTGATGTTGGCAGGGACCTCTGGGTCCATCTGCTCCAACCCCTGCTCAGGCAGGGCACCCAGAGCAGCTTGCCCAGGACCGTGCCCAGGCAGCTTTGAAGATCTCCAAGGAGGAGACTCCACAACCTCTCTGGGCAACCTGTGCCAGGGCTCTGTTACCCACACAGTGAAGCAGTGCATCCTGATGTTCAGGTGGAACCTCCTGTGTTCCAGTTTGTGCCCAGTGCCTCTTGACCTGGGCAGAGAGCTTGACTCTATCTTCTTTCCACCCTCCACTCAGGTATTTGTAGACATTGAGAAGATTCCTCTGCGCCTCCTCTTCTCCAGGCTGAGCAGTCTCAAGTCTCTCAGCTTGTCCTCAGAGGAGAGGTGCTCCTGTCCCTTGGTAATCCTGGTGGCCCTCCGCTGGACTCTTTCCAGTATGTCTGGGTCTCTCTTGTGCTGGGGAGAGCTCTCAACCCCAACCTCGTCACCTCTTAACAGAAGGGGAATCTGTTGGGGAACCTAGTACCAGTGTTGAATCAATGGAAGTTTGAAGGTGTTATGTATGGCTCTGCACAATGCTGAACTTTGTTCATTTCTGCCACTACTGCAGAATGGCATGTGCTGGCTGACAGCAGAAGCTAAGATTCCAAGAAAGCACGCTATTTTTTGAGCTGTGGGGCTGATGCTGTTTGCAGAAAATAAGTTAATGGATAAATAGCTTCAGAACAGTAAGGTTTTAATATAAGCAGTATGCCACCGTGACTTTATCTGAATTATTTCAATGCTTCTGTTACACAATTGGAAGTAGAATTGTATTGACTGCTCTTACAGTATCTGCAGTTGCTTTTAAGCAGAAGTAATGCTGTAAGATATTCCAGAAACTATGCAGAAATACTGCCTTTGTATAAAGACTTTAGTGGTGACCATCACAAATGTTGACCACCAGAGGATTGCAGAGATAACAACTCTCATGACTCCGTCACAAATCTTAGCATTGCTCTGATAAGTTTGTAACTTAAGCTCACCTTTAACTTGTTAGGAAAAGAGAGCTCATTTTAGAAAGGACATAGCTTTACATTAAGTTTTAGTTTCCTTAAAAATCCTGTCCCCTTTTTCAGACAGCATATTTCTTGGAAGCTTTAAAGTAGCGAATGCGGAGTTGCGATAAATTGCTCTAGGCTGGGAGCTGTATTTTAATACATATCACATACTTGTAGCCTGAAGAGCTCTCTGTAAAGGCTCAACTACAAATACTCATTGATGACACCGTCCTAGAATGGTCTTTAGGAAGAGACCTGGTAGCAGCTCTTGAAAAATAAAAAAATTTAAATCAACAACTGTGTTTCAGGTTAATGTTATCTTATTTAATGTGAAATCACAGTAACGAGTGCTTAAGAGACTACACCAAGGAAAGCTTAGTTGAATTGTGTGCATTTATGAGTTCTGGCACTGCAGTCTAAGACCTGTTTCAATAAAAAATAAGTATTCTTTGCTCCCAGATTGCTTAATGGTCTGCTTGTTTTTTTTTTTTTTTTGTTTGTTTGTTTGTTTTGTTTGTTTGTTTTTGTTTTTTTTTGCCAATGAAATTTCATGGTCTGCATGTGGTCTAAGGGACCTTGCTTTCTAGAAATCAGGGTAGGTATTTAACCTGACCAGAAATAAACTACTGTCACGTGCCATAGGCGTTACTATGTTATGAGATGATACAGTGAGCATTGTAAAAGAATATTTGGAAAAACCTGACTGATTTGCAGGACACTGAAATCTCTGTGCTGCTTTGCTGGAAAGCTGAATCTGACTGACTCTCTCCCCTTGCCTTTGAGCTGCACTTCTGTAATAAGGAACTGCTGCTAGTGCTGCTGTCATTTTAATTTATTTCTCGACTGTCTTTTTCCTCATCTATCTTACTACAGTGTTTTAAGTATGACTAGACAATTTGCTTTTTTATGTGATGTGGAAGTGTTTTATCTTTGCTTTATAAACACTGACAGTGCTTTTTAGCACAAGGATTGCCAGCCAGTCTGTTTGGTTCAGGCTCTTAGAGGCAGGGAAGTTTTGAAGCAAAGTTTGTTTTCTTTCATAGGCTCTGAACGTTCAGATTAACAAATCGCTTTCTACATGCTAATCAGCTTAGATAAGTAAAGTACATGTTAACACTGTTGTGCAGATGGGGGAAACCGAGATACAGGAACATTAGGAAACTTGCTTGAGGAAGTCTGTGGGAGCTGACCTTATTCCATGAGAGACCCACGCACCATCCTTTTTCTTGTCAGATTCTTTCTTTTTACTTAAACCCCTCCCTCCGAGAAGTCTCTGATACATAAGATCTTTCAGATTGTATGTGTATCTATATTTACCTACAGCTGAAACAATTTATTGATTTCCCACGTGTGACTGCAATCCTCATTGAGTTGTGAGGCGTTTTCTAGCTTTATAAAGCAAACATGGCTTTGCTGGTTATCTGGCAAACTGCTTTTCAGAGGCAAGTGCACCAGGAAGCGAGTTCTGCAAAAAGTACAGCGAGTGTGGTGTGGAGCTGACTTGCATAAAGAAAGTGTTCCTTCACCTCAAGTACCCTGCAGGTCGTGAGCCTGGCTGCACCGAGCTGCACACTCTGTCCTCATGCTTAAATAGGAATCTCTCGTGGAGCTGGGTGCTGTGGAGATAGCGGTGTTTTTCCTCTCCTGCAGGAATGGATGTATGGAGTTAAACAGTATAGGGAACAAGATATTTACTGTTACCATGGCAACTTCAGATGATGATTTATTAAGCTGCGTTTTTTTCCACATTTGAGTCTATGCATTTTTGTTGGTCTGAGCTCTCGAGCGAATGTTTTTTCCACTCCCTAGTGGGTCCTTTTCTCCCATCCAATTCTTCTCTTCTCTTTACTGAGATGACAGAGTCGTGGAAATGTGTTTGTAGCAACCTTTGTCAGGCAAGCAGGGCTTGATACAGTCATTACTTTATTAATAAATACACTGATGTGTGAACTCTAACATAATTCCGATGGCTGGCGGAGCAGTTGGGAGCGAAGGCAGCAGAGGGGCGAGTGTCACAGGGGCTAACAGAACACAGAACTCCTCGGTAAGCGTGAGGGAGACCTTCTGGCCCAGCCAGGCTGTCTTTTTATTGATCTTAAACTCTCCCTCTTGCTTTCACTCCCCTGGGACTGTCTCTCCCTGCTCTCTCCCTTGTCATGGCGGTTTCTGCAGCCCCCCTCTGCTGATTCTGCATGGTTATTACTGTAGCGGCGCGGTTGCTCTTCTGAGTCACAGTCCCCCTTTGGAGCCTGCAGCCTGCTCTCGTGATGTAGCTTAGCGGAACTCAGTGAGCCTGGCTGAACGCACAAAGTTATCATTTGTGCTGTATTTGTGAAGGTAGGGCCTCGGTGATTTCTGTGGTCATAACGACATTTGCCAGCCCGTTTGTACTGCTGTTCTGGGGCAAGGACAGTGGTGACCTCTGTCGATGTCTGCATCCTAGGATAGTGCAACTATTTTCTCAGTGCTTTGCAGCAAGGCAAGCCTGCTTTGTTCAGCATTTGGAATGCCAGCTAGATATAGCCCTAAGTAAATTCTCCAGATGCAAATACAGGAGACTTAATAAATTATTCATTTTCGAGCTGCACAGACACAGTTTGAAAATCTTGAGCATGATGGTAACCAGGCCCATGCAAACAAAATGAATGGAACAGTTACTGAATATAGAATTGTTAAATGAATCTCAGAGCAGAAACAATCTCTTTCAAAAACCTGTCATCCTTCTTATCATGCATCTATCTTTGAGCAGACAGCAATCTTTATGTCTCTAATTTCTAATAACATTAATTTGCATGTAAACATTACTTATTTCAAATATCGGTCTCAAAAGGTTTATTTTTTACTTGTCTTTATTCTCTAATGTAGAGGTATGTCCTAGAATTCTTAAGTAATATAGTTCTTGATGTCCCCTACCAGTTTCTGCTGGCATGTTGCCTTCTTTAGATAAGATTTATTTATGTAGTGGAGTTTGAGTATGATGTGCACGTATTTGATACTCTTTTTTTACTTTAGTTCATTATGGACTTTCTAATATGATAAATAGGTAATTTTTGGTGTTTTTGTTTCAGTATCAATTAACTAAATGTATAAATAGCTAATACATAGCTTTGTTCTTCAGCTAATCTACTGCTGAATTAACTTCACCAGCAAGTGAATACATACCTGTGTGGATACTTCCAGTAAATATTTTCAAGTGAATTCTTGAATTTCAAGTGAACTTGTTTTACTGGAGCTGGGCACACAGTCCTTCTCTGGGAGAATTTTTTGCATTTTCTCTCCTCAGAAATGCACTGTTCTAAGGCAGGGATATTTTCCTGCCTTAGTTTCTAAGCATATTATAAAAGTACTTCAAAAGAAAAACAAATACATATATAAGGTGTAAATACATTCATGGACAACACAGGATTGAGTTTTAAGCATGTGGATCGAAACTTTGCCAATATTATTCAATATAATGACATTAGCACATCTGTTTATGGTGCTTTTCTTGAAGTGCCTTTACATGTTGACAACAACACAGAGTGACTTTAAGTACAATGCTAGTTCATTTTTGGAAGCATCACTTCCCACATTGTGGAACTATTATCAGAACTTGTATTTTTTAAATTGAAGACTTCATTGTGGAGGAAGAAAATACCAAATTAGAAAAAAAAAAATCACAGCTGTAATAATACAAAGAAGTTGCTGAAGATCATACATAATATATATTTATTCCCCTCCACCTCTCCCCCCCAGTATCAAAATCATTCTTCCACCGTGCTGGACACAGCTTGCACGAAGCGTTTTTCAGTTTCAGCTAAAAGTGGCTCCTTTGTGCTTGCAGCCCTCCGCCACCCGGTTTCATTGTTTGATCTGTGCCGCTTTTCAAAACTAGGATAAAATAATTCATCTTTGAATGTTCATTGCCAAAAGACATTAATATATCTCCCAGCCAGTACTTATTAATATGCTTCTATCTTTTGGATTTTCACATACAATGCAAGTTTGAAAATGTCTTTGTTAGCTTTTCCTGGTACCCCATAGAAACCAGGTGCAGTAGAAGGGCTGAAGTCTGATCATAGACTGAAATTGTAAATTCCTGTCGTTGTTAGGAAAGTCAGCACAGTATATTGTAGCACTGATGTGAAAAAGTACTTTGCCCAACTCACCAACTGCTACAGGCACATTTTCTATAATCTGGTGCCTGTCAGGCACAGGAGAGGTTTGGTTCTGGCACCTATTATACATCAGTATATATGTCTGATGAAAAAAATTTGTACTAAAAGCATGCAGGAAGATGGAGAAGAATAAGGGAAAGAGATGATTCATTTACTGCCTCTGCCTTTTAGAATCTCTGCTTGAAAATTTGAATGAACTCCATGGGTAACGTTGGCTTTAATGATAATAGTAATAGGACAAGATAAAGAATTAGAAAAAAGAAAAAAAGAAAAAAAGAAAAAGCCCAAATACCCTAAACTGTACCGGAGCCCCAGAGAATCACTGGCTGGATTTAGCAGCTGGGGAGCTGCAGTCCCACTGTTATTATCCTGTCAGAGCAATCACTAGGAATTGCTGCTGCAATTTTACAGATACTTGGGGAGAATTCAGCCAGCCAGGAAGAAAAAAGCAACAATCCCATAAACAGATTGTTAAAACTAATAGTAGAAAACAAACAGTGCAAGAAAGAAAGGCTGTGTTTGCTGCAGTTGCATCTCAGGTAAATTGATAGATTTTAAATTCTGAGGCTGGAATGGACCTTTGTTATTGTCTAATCTGACTTTGGTTTAACACTAGCCACAAACTTTTGTGCTTTGTCAAGTCCATTGGTTTTTTCTTTCCGGTTTTGGGGTTTCTATGTGATTTGAAGGACTTCAAACTAAGCATGAGCAGCACCTCTGGCCACCATACTCGCTGAGTGCAAGTTTTAGAAAGAGGTTGCTTTTGCGATGCTTCCTAAAAGTAGAAAACGATTGAAATTATTATCAGGGAGAAATGCACTGCAACACTAGGGAGCCTATCTCCTACTGCAGAACTCATGCCCTTGCGTTATAGGCATCTGGCTTTGGAAAAATCTTAAATTTGCTGCCAGCAAATCCATTCTTCATGTGTTGAACATGTTTGTGGGAGGTAATATATACCGTCCTACTCTCACTGTTCTCTCTTTACTGTTCCTTTAGTGGCGTAAAAGCTTAATGGCATAAAGGTACCCATTTAGGTGAGAATGAGAAGAAGAATTCGGAGAGAGAACAAATTTGCTTTGCCTTAGTGACATAATGTGGGATTAGCGAACAAATATTGGTGAATGTCTCGGTCCCTTTTGCCAGGAAGGCACACAGTATATGTTTGATTTTTTGTAGTGTGACTCATGAAATCATTCCAAGGAATGACACCCTTGGGGATGCTGATAATTATGACCTAGTGAAGAAGAGCTGTATTCTGAAGCAAAGCAGTAAAGATGTGAAGTTCTGTGTCAGTGCTACTTTCAGATACAATGTGCGAGTATAAAATGAGTTGGTATATACCTGTTAGTAATGGCTAGTATTTCCAGATGTTTTTAAATCATGCAGGTGAAAGGATGAAAGTCACTGAGGAGTGAGAGCTTTGCCAGTGATTGGAGGGGGACAAGGATTTTGCCCCAGTCATTTGTATTTTTTCCTGATTCTTTTTTCAAGAAGTAAAATCAAACTCGGTCATGTTAGGATGAGAGCAATTCATACAAGATAGGAAAGGATGATTATAACAATAAAAGAGAATTATTAATAGGAGAATAATTTACATCAAGGAGTAGTGGGAGTAAAGTGAGTTCTGATGTTTTGAAGGTTGATTGGGTAGGTGGGCATGTTGACAATAACAAGACAATCATATCTTCTTCAGTGACTCACTAACAGGCTTCAAGGTTTTAAAATAAAACGTATGAATTCTGGGGAAAGTATTGTTTTTGCAACAGTAGGAGAGCTGGTGTAATTTTGTTTGGAACAGGCCTGAAAATAACTTTAGTTACATGCTGACCTTTTGGGTCATGCTGTCACAAAAGTTTTTTCTTAAATTTTCCTTTCAGCATTTCTAGGATCGAGTGCTATAGTTCAATTTTACTCTATCTGTGTAATTTCAGTAGCTTCTAGAAATCTTCAGAATATTATTCCCAATTTCCAGGAAATGTTTCCCTCTTGCAGAGGCTTATGTTGTGGGACAAAACCTTTACTGTGTATGATGGTGCATTTGAGCAACGTACAAATGTAGACAAACTCCCTCACACTGGCTTTTTGTCTAAGTATATCTTAAAATGTATTTTAGCCTAGAGAAATTAGAAGTGGTGGCATGGAAGTGTTAATAAACGGTGGCAATCTGTAAAACGATATTTTGGGGGAAAAAGTAGATAAGTCAGTGGCATGGCTGTTTTTGTGCACCATTACGATGTAAGCTCAGATGATAACTATTTTTTACCTGTTATGTAATCTGGAGCAGGTCCTTTTTGTCGCTTTATTAGCATATGCACTGGGAAACCCATTTGTGCGCCAAGGCTAGCTCATGCTGACATGTAAGCCAGGAAGCTCGCCTGGTTGAAAAACTCAGCAAACAAACAGATCCTGCTCCACTCTGATGTATGCTTTGATATTTGAGGTTGGTTGACTGTCTATAAAATTAGTGGCTTGAAAAAGTGAAAGAGAAATAGGAAGAACAGCACCATCTACTACAGAGAGTGCATTTTGGGGAAAAAAGCAGCAATAGGTCATTTAAAGATGAGCTAGGAGGGCCAGTGCTGGGAGTAGGCATGGGAAGTGAGGAATCTTGCATCTGAGGGTCTTTCCTCCAAAGCTTTACCCTCAGATTATACAAGGCTGTAGCCTTGTAGCCCTCCAGCCTTCGTCTGTGCAGCGCGCGTGCTGGGTTGTTGAACTGATAGCTCACTTTGACCTGTGCTGAGCCTGCCCCCCCGGTTCATGTCAGGATATCCATGGACAGTGAGAGGCCGCATGAGATGCCGACAGGGCAGTCGTGACTTTGTACAGTGGAAAGGAAAGAAAGTTCCTGCAGCATTAAATGCAAACTGATTAAATTTAATCTTAGATAGCTTCCTCATCTTGCATTAAATTACTACATATTTTTTTTGTAGACATTGAAAGGAATAAAAAGGCAATTAAAGGTGTTGATGACTGTTCCTTGGCATTTCCCTCCTTTTGCAAATTGCTAGTCTCAAGACCCTTTTGAGGAATATATATATGTGTGTATATATAATTGTTTGCACACCATTTTGTTATTTAGGTAGTTTCCATTCTAATTTTAGAAGTGATTAAGCATTAAATTTGGGTGGGGGCAGGTGGTGCTGTATTAACAGGTGTTGCCTTTGCTCTGGTGCAGTCCACTGTGTCCTACCGCAGGGGCTGAGGAGGCGTAAAATCCAATCAGTTTAACGGCAGAGGAAGGTCAGATGTTGAGGGCGGTTCCTTTGCTGTCCCTTCTTGAGGATTCATGGGGCTCAGCGAGTCCAGGGGTTGATGCGTGGAAGAAGTAGCCAGGTACCCGGGGGCTGGTAAAAAAAGGTACTTGGGTAGATTTCCTAGCGTAAGCCTTCCTGAGAGTAATGTGTCTCCCTGATTTGTTTTTAGGGGATAATTAAAATTAAAATGCTAAATTCCCTAACACCTTATACAATATGCCTCTGTCCGTTTTTTTTTTTCCTCAGCGTGTAGTGAAAGGAAACAGAAAAAGATTTTCTAGAAGGGGAAAGGATCTTTAAATCAGATTCACTCTCTCATGTCCCATGCTTTCACTGCATCAAACATGTTCTATGTCTTTTTTTAATGTATCTAAATATTGTAACCTCTGCTGTATCTTTGTCCTCTGCGGCCATCTGGAGAACTGTCATGTCATCCGCTAGTTTTGTTTTTCAATATTACTATTATTTCTATATTATATATAGAAACATAACACGTGGTTACAGTTGTGGGTCTTTCAGGGCACTTAACCTGAAAGGTACTATAGATCAAGCCTGTGGGCACATTTTTAAAGGTGTGTATTGTGAACATGCAGGTTTTGATCCATGTGTATTTTACAAAGGTGTTCAAACGCAGTAACTTACCCTAGTGTGTGTTGTGCCGGGGGAGATCTCACACGATGTCTCAGCTCAGGGAGTTGTCAAAGTTCTCCGGTTCCGCGTGGGTGACCTGCATGGGAAGCTCTGGCAGTTCTGAGCAGCTACAGAGAGGTACTGCGATGGTCACGTGAGTCTCCATCTTGCTGGCCTGATTTCCTGCAGTCGGTAGGAAATTTTACAAAATACTCTTTGGTGTAATGGTCCCTATAAGGATAAATAGAGCAGTCATGCTTTCAAAAGCTCAAATAAATATCTGCTGGCACTCACTGAACACCAAATCTCCATTTGGGCAATACCACTTGATGACAGAGTTGATGAAAGGTCCTCAGACATCAAACACATATCAGCTATATATAAAAGAAGGCATACTATATATGGTCATTACTCTCTTTGGGAAGACATTCCTTCTGTTGTTCTCCTTTGCTTATTTTAGTCACCCATTTCATACCTCCTCTTCAACACTTGACCCTTGAAGATAACCAATCTGTGGTGCTGATCCATATTTTTCAGAAAACTTGGAAAGAGAAAGACTTAGCGATGGTGCTAGGAATTCCTGATTGTCTTAATCGCTAGTTTACCTCAGTGGATCTTCACCTTTACATCGCAAATGTGATTCTTGGCTTTGGGAACTTCTGAACTTTAAACTCAGCTGCAGCTCCTATCTGTAACAGAGCTGTTCATACAGTCAAAGTGTGGGGGATTGAATGCACTTTGTTCACCAGGATTTATTTGAAGTTCCTTCTTGCTTCTTCCTGTGAGTTCTGCTTTAGTTGCAGCAATCTGTGCACTAAATGTGGCTCTGGCTAACTGCCGTATGTCGGAGACACAGCCGTGGAGAATTGGTGCGAGCTGGCACAGGGATTCCACAAGGATCAGGGCTAGTTTCAACACTTAGATTTCTCCAAATAATCAACAGAAATATTGATCTGAGTCACTGACGCTTTATTTCCAGGTAGCACAAAAAGCAACAGAAAATGAGGTAAAGTAGTGACGACACTTTACATGGAGAGCTCTGAATTGTTTTGCCTCTTTGAGCAGGAGGCTTATGTAAATCAACTCACCTAAGAAAAACTGAATGTTTGAGTGGGAGAAGACTATATCCTGTAAAGCAGAGATGCTCTTCTCAGGTAACAGCTGACCACAGGCTTCTAGGGGGGAAAAAAGTAACGTAATACTTGTTTGTGTCAATGGGAATGAGATACGGGAGAGAGGCGTGGCTTTGCGTCCTTATATGCCTCTATGTTGGCAAGACCAATATTTTAATAACTCCTTACATTGTAGGATCTATACATTAGGAGGGACATTGAAGTATTGGGTAAGGTTCAGAAAGTCACCATGAAATATTTGGGATAGGAGAAAATGGTCTTCAACCAGTTGGAGCATACTTTCTCGGGTATATCAAGGAGAAAACTGAGAGTCTGTATGGTAAGTGTTTGAGAATCTTCAAAAAGAGAAAAGACTAGGTACTAAAGGGACTATATTTAATCTGACGGAGAGGCGAAATGGGAACCAGCAGCTGAATGCTGGAGCAGATGAATTCAAACCGGAGAGTAGGCAAAAATGCTCAACACTGTGTGTGGTTAAACATTGGAACGAATTACCAGGAGGAACAGCTGATGCACCATTTCTTGAAGTCTTCAGCTGAAGCTTGGATGCATTTCTGTAAGAAATGTTTTGATCAAACACTATTTATGGGGCTTAGTGCAGGGGTTAATGATGTGAAATGCACCAACCTATGATAAGCACGTTTTACAATATGCAAGAATAGATCATCCCACTGGTCTTTTTTTGACTTAAAATTCTATGAATTTATGGATGTCTGATACAGCTTGAGTACCTCTTTATAATTTGCCCTAATTCTCCAAGTCTTTGTACAATTTTTTTGTCATTATAATCTTAAGAATACCTTGTATATTATTCTCTCAGTTTGTTAGCTACTATTAGCTACTCATGTGAATCCAGCCATTGTTATTATAAGAGTTACTTGGGAAATAATTTCACTTTCTCATGTGGGATTTTAATAACGTGGAAGTGATTTCAACTTTTGTCTTTATAAATGTAGAGTTAAATGTTATGACTCATTCAACTTAATTCATGAGAAAATTATAAGTTACGGAGGTCAGAAAATATAATTTAGTGCTTGCATGTTCAACAGTACAGAATCCACTACCTGGTAGCTGTTGAATTCCTCTTTTGTTCTTTAAAGATTGGATGTTGGCCGATGTAAAGCCAGGCTCTGCTGCTTGTGGACTGTCCATCTGATCTGGGGTTTGCTGTGTTAGCGCAATCTTGTGATTTGTATTTAATGCCACTGTCTATTTTTCTTTCCTATTGGAGAGAATGAAATATTAGATCCAGTGACTTTCTTATTTCTGACATTTATGGGAAACAAGAACAATTTGTGCATGTCCTTTCATATGTGTAAAGTTGTATTTTTCTTCTGTGTTTTTTTTTGTATCTGTGCAACTTACACTGACATGCACCTAACAAGTACGCATGTAAATGCTACTTGATTTTATAGGCTTGAATAATGCTTCATTGAGTAGATACACTCCTGGTACCCAGCAAAATAGGGGGGGGCTAATGATTAGATGTTATTCTATTTATATAGCACCTGAGATATTGGATGCTGATTCTGGTTGGGGCTTGGAAACGTACCAAATGGTGCTAACTTTTGTGTTGTATCCAGTGGCAGTAAGTAACTAATTGTTGCTGGAGTATTTTGTAATGAGTTGAAATAAAATTCACTCTTGAATTTGAAAATGAGTTTACCTTTCTGTATATAAATTCCTTCAACGGTATGCTGTTGTCCTCAAATATATAACCAGATGATCTTTAAGGTCCCTTCCAACCCAAGCTATTCTATAACCACCATAGCATAACTTATTTTCTGAGTAATTAATAGGTATAGTTGATCCTGTGCACCGCATTTCATGTAATATCTTACGTATTTGATTGTGAAATACTGAGGTTTAAACAATGTTTTTGATCTGTGACAAGTTCCTAGAAATTAAAAAAGTGTGAAAGGTGAGTGACAGGCTAATCTGAAAGATAAATTGATCTGTATTTGAATCCATGAACTCTTTCATAAGATTGTAGTAAATGAGTACCAACTATTCATTGGGAAAGGAATTGTCACTTCACCAATACCTTGGGATCATACGATAGCAATAGGATTTGAGCAACTCCGTATTGTGGACTGATGCTGTGGTACCTGTGTTGTCAGCCTGACTGTTTCTTGCTCTGAAGTTGGAAAAAAGAAATGTAAATACAGCACAAAATTTCTCTTGATGTTACACGGTGACAGCAATTTTTGCTGATGGAATTGCAGGAATAATACTGCAGGTTGAAGTGTAAGGGCGTTTAATCTTTGAGAGTAGCTGGTGGAGCTTTCCTGTTCCTTTAAACTCTATTTTAGAGTAGCTGATAAAATAAATATATATGTTGGGAAAAAAAATACATTGAGCTCCACATAAAAATACCCTCTATTAAAGTGATTTGCTTAATGTGCAAGCGAAAAAAGTTTTTTTTCCTCCAGTCTTGTGTTTAATTGACAGTTGTGAAGACTAAAAATCTTCCCATTCCCTCTTCTTTTCTCTTGGTTCCACTTCATTTTTGCACACTTCCATTGCTATTTGTTGTGACATTCCTGCAGTAATTTTGGTGAGCTTGGAAATATTTTATAGTTTGTCAAAATATGTCTGATGTTATCTTGTGAAACGTGACAGCCAAAATAAGTCTGCGTGGCCAATAATGTGCTCCGAACGGGCGTGCACGGGGTCGGCGTGGCGCTGCTCGGGCGGTCGGAGCGTGGCCCGGCAGGGGCCGTGGCTGTGCTGCGAAGCGCCCCGCGTGCGCGGGTCCGTGGGACCAGCACGATGGTGGGTGGAGCGCCCTGTCAGGTACGAGGAGCAGCTGCGTCATCTGCCCCACAGGCATCGCTCAGCAACCCCGAAGTCATCTCGCAAAAACACAAAGCTTTCACCGTGCGGTTCGGTAGCAGTTGGTTGGAGATCTGTGCTGGGGCAGCAGTGGCTTTCTCTGGAAAGCCATTTGTTTAAGGGGCACTTAGCCGTCTTCAAGCTGCGGCGAAGAGCCGTGACAAGGAGCACTGCAGGGGGATGCGGTCGGAGCTGCCGTGTGCCCTACGTGGGCACGTCGGCTGATCTACAGGGGGCAGCATCGCGAGGCTCAGAAGTAGAGTTGGTGATCTCTGCATAAGTAACCTGCTTGAAGGTAATAACTTCAGTGCATTTAGAGTGGGGACACGAAGCTTCCATCCTTTACCAATTAAATTGCAGTTCCCCAGGGTGTGCAAAGCAGAGGAAAAGGCAACTTGAAGAGTTTTTGTTTGTTCTCAGGCAGGTGCTTTGTCTGTGGGGATTAGTACTGGCCTGGCTCCGATGTTGACAATCTTCTCTATCATCCACCATGGTAATGCAGGAAGAGCAATAGTATAAAGGAGTGGAGATCTTTTTCTGCTCTTAATCACTAGAAACAGATGTATGATCTTCTGTAGTTTATGAAGATGGTATTAAAGAGTTTGTGTGGTGGCTTTTTTCTTTTTCTTTTTTTTTTTTTTTTTTAAAGTCAAATGCTATATCTGAGCTCCAAGGGCTGACAGCTGTTCTAGTTTTGCTTGGGGACGTTTTCACAATGTGGATTAATCAATGTTATGAACTGGGTCCATGGGGTTTTGGGAATGTAATTGGTTTCAGATGACACTTTGCTAGTCAATCTGTGAAACAGCCGAATGTTGACACAGCTGAACAATTCCAGCTGTTTCCACTCACCCCTTCTTCCCTCCCTGGATGCACCAGCATTTTCCCTCTCTGTCTCCCTTTCTTATTGTGATGTTGTGAAAGAAATTTGTGTTCTGTCTTTCTGCCATTTGTTCCTGCTTTGGTTTTGCTTCTCTTCCTGCCATGCTTTCAAAATAGATTATTTAAGGAATTTCTGGATGCCCATTTTTTACCAGTTTAGGCCTAATTTGGTTTAAAGGAATTAACTCTTTTGAAGCATGTTTAGATACTGCTTGAGGGTGCAGTTTTCAGATAACTCAGGAAGTTGGAAAATACTTTTGCATTTGTTGTAGCAAACCTACCTTTCCTTCATAAAAGCTAACAAAGAAATAATGATAACAAAAGACAGGGACAGACTGTGAGGTCTCTGCACAGGAACGTCCTGCAGAACACCTTCCCCTGCTTTGTCTGAGGCAGGATTGCTGTTGCTTTGTCCAGCCTGGCATCCTGCCTTTGGTAAGGTTGATCACATTTCCGTGCTGTTGTTCGAGAGCTTAATGACTAGTAGTAATAACTCCCAAGAAGGAGGTGGTTTATAAAGAGCCTGTGTCATTTATGCTTCTAGAATTATTTTTAAAAGTTATTTTTATTTTCATTTTTCCGCTTTTTTTTGCCCTATGGTATAATGAGCACAGATAACTATGTCATGCCACCTACACCTAGAGCTTTTGTTTATGATATCAGTGCTGTTCCTGATTTGTAGCAGTAAAGAATAAAGTAGATGCAGTGCAACTGAAAGCACATCTCTTTCCATGGCATTTTTCATGCTACCTGAGCTTCAGGATACTTTGCAGCAAGGACTACAGCATGGGACAGTTGGCTGCACCATTAAAAAATCCGGGTACACAAACAAGCACACAATTCACAAATCTAGCATTTTAACAAGCAGGCCAAAAGCACTGAAGAGATGGCCTGGCCATGTTAGGAGAGCCTTTGGGTCACTATATCTCTTGTAATCTGCTCTTGGCTAGTTTTTTTTTATTAGTAACTACAGTGGTAGTGATTTTCTATGTTTAGTACTTTCTCATTACAAAGTCAGAAGAATCTTGAAGAATGTGTGCTGGCTTTTTTTGTTTGTGTGACTGCTCCAATGGCAGACTGTTCTAATTAAAAATTGGCATTTAAAATCCAAAATCTGCTATCCTTGGGCACCAGTTAGCTCTGCTGTATTTTTGCAACTGCAGAAAGCACCTGTGTATCTTGAATCATTTTAAGTCATGCCTGTTATATTAGAGTAGCATGTAATGGAATGACTCATTAACTAGTTTCCACATATAATTGTTAACGCTTTACCTACAGATAAAGTTCTTTGACTACTACATATGGCCTATTTAGAAAATTATATATATATATATGTGTGTGTGTGTGTGTGTGTTTAAAACATAATGGGAAAATGACACCTCTGTGTGTACCTCTTAGTAATGTGTTGCTGACCAAGAAATGTGTAAGTTTGTGCACTATGGTTTTCAGAAAGTCTTTGTTATTAATTGCAGCATTTTTTTGTTTTTGTCTTTTGGGTTTATGTTTTTAAATGACAGGGCTGTTCCATAATATCTCATCTTACAAACGTTATGCTGGCAGTGAGGACTAGTTTTTCAGGATTACACAGTGGAGGCATCAGTTCAGTACCCAGATCCATGCAGTTCTCTTGTGTGACTAGAAACCAGCCACTTCACTTCTCCTTGCCTCAGAGGCCTCATTTGTACATTGGGATAAGAATTTCTACATGTTCTGAGCTTTTTCCATCTTCTCTTTATGCCCCAGAGATTTTGGACTCTTACTAGCAGTTCTAACCAGTATTCAAGTCTTTATTGACTGTGAACTGTCAGGATTCTTCCTTCTGTAAAATTCAGAAATTGCGGGAAACACTAGACTCTAGCAGAGTACCAAAGCTTTCTTTTTTCCATTTTGTTACCGAAGACCGGATTTTCTCAATGCCGAAGGTAGACAGCTGTTGGACCTGAACAAACATTTAAATGCACTTGCTACTTGAGTGGGTGACTTTAGGTATATCTCAGTGGTAAATTGGATCTTACATTTAATCCAAATTATATTTCAGCTGATTTGGGATTTTGTTTTTCTCTGCTGTACCAGCCCGTAAGTAGTTGTCAGTTAGGCAATGGCTGCACAGAATTGAGGAGAGAAGTGAAGGATAATGCTTATATTAGCTCAGAAACAAAATTACAATGTTTCTTTAAACTGAACATACATTAAATGCATGAAGGAGACATGTATGCTCTTCACTTGAAAGTTCTTATCATTCTTCAAACAACCCTCAGAGGTTTCCTGTACAATCTTGGACAAATCTATCTTTGTATCCATAGTTCTCTTCTGTTACGTTGACCCACCAAAGGGACGAGGTTCCTGGAAAGTCAGAGGGGAAGTACACAATCAGTATGGTGTTGAAAGTCTGTCTGTCTGTCTGCTGTTACATGGTTGATTTCATATAATCGCAGAGTTGTATGTCCAGATTTTTCCCAGTATGTCTTTTATCTCCTGCTGGAAATTTTGTATGAATAGAAAAGAAGGAATTTGGCTATTGCCTAGGATTACCAGACCTGCATAAGCTGGATCAGTAGCACTGGCTGCTCCTGGGCTACCCGATGATGCCTGTGCTCAAGTCCGCTGTTCCTGCACATGGATCTGCTACAGAAGTGCAGTGCGTTCAGTCCAGTGCATGACCAAGAATGAACAGAGTGCTTGGGGTGTCCTAGTCAGAAATGTGAGCTATCTACAACTTCCCCTTTTTCTGAATGGGTTGTTGTGCTGGAATTGAAACAATTCACTGCTTTCCTTGCTCAACTCAATAAATGCTATTAGTCATCTTGTCATCCTTAGATACATTTGCAAAAGGAAATATATCTTAAGCTACCTATGTCGCGAAGTGTTGTGCTTTGTCAGGTGAGTGCCACTAGCTGTAAAATAACAGCAAGCTAAATTAACCATTTGATTGTTTCCTGTCGCACTCTCTGGCCTGCAGTGGAAAAAGAAGTTTCGTTGAGTCTTGCTGAGAGAACACTTCTGTAAGCTTACAAAAAAACTGTACTCTTTGTACTGCAGGGTATGCATGCATTAGCTAGCATGTTTTTGTCAGTGTGATAGCTGTTGTGAATTGCCTTTGCCTTCTGAGCTAGCAAGTGAGCTGACGAAGGAGGTTGAATTGAGCACTGCATACCAAATTCCTCTATTTTAACTTGAAGTACTTGCTGGTATCTCCTGTAACTGTCCCAGGCTGGTCCCACAGTACCTGGGTACTGAAGCACTGAGACTTCAGCTGGAACCCTCTGCAAGTCGTCCTTCCCATTCAGCAGCCCGGTGTAGTTGCTTCCATGTCACAGCCCTGTTGTCAGCCTTGAACTGTGCTTCTTGGTCATTATGTGCTGGTTGCTTCAGGAGAAGAGTAGGAGCAGCCCTTGCACCCCGGCAGGTCCTGAGCTCTCCTGGAAGGTGAGACTGCTCAAAGGCTTCCTTTTGCAAGAGGAAGTCTTTCACTTTGGTGCACCCTTGGTGAAGGCTTTTACACAGGAAATATTAACTGTGGGGTAGCAAGTTGCCACACGTAGGCTACTCCAGAAGAACTGCTGTGAGCTTTTTTCTCCTCACATGAAGGGCTGCCAGCTGACAGGTTTTCTCACCAGCTAGAGACCTGCTGATTGCTGGAGGAGCTACTGGGTATGGGTACACAGAGCCTCTGTTTGGCCAAGGAGGCTGCTGTTTCAAAACCAGAGGAAACCTGGGATAGTGTGAAGTGACTAAACCTCATACCTTAAGTTACGGTGCTCCTACCCAGAAAAAATACCTTTATTTTGGAACAATTAATGCTCATTATTTTGTGCCTTCCCAGTAACTTCTCTGGGTGGGTTTCAAAGCCCAGATTCCTTGAAGAAGCTCCTCTAATAATATAACTTCTCGGAACAGGAAAGATTTCTGAAAAAAAGTTTCTAATAATCAGTCCATTTGCACATTAGCCTTTTGTAATCCCAAATCACCAGTCACTTCAGAAATATATGTAAGAGGCCCTACATCCCAAAGTACCAGAGAGGTTTGTCCTCTGTAGGTAGGGAGATCCATTTCCCTTGCTGCCTGTCTCTTCTGTTAAGTTGCTGGTAGAGGTACAGTTCTGAGGATGAGAGCAACACCCTCCAGTGATATATATCTATATATCTATATATATCTATATATATAAAGGGAGCTGTTTTATGCTTTCACAAGCTTCATTTCAGTCTTTGTTTGTGCTTTCTGGAAAAAGTATGGTTGCAACTTGCATACATCTGATGTCATGTTGCAGAAATTTCTATTTAAGCATTGCTCTGTATTCAGAAGAAGCTTGGGTGTTTCTTTCTGCTCTAGCCATTTAGATGTCAATCAATGCTTATTAAACCCTGCCAGAGCCCTGCATGCACTAACAGCCTTTAACTGCCCTAACCATCCTCAGCTGGGGCCTCTACCCCCCACCCCTGCTCTGGGCCTCCATTTAAGCTCAGGTCTCAGCTGCATCAACAAGCTTCGTTTCCCTTTCTCTTACAATTTAATACTGCAGTTATATATAACTTAACAGCTCTCCCCCAAAGAGTGATAAGAAGAAATAACATTAAGAAAATTTCCATCCTTGATCATATCATCATGCGCTGGTAAGTTTTTGGCATTGTGGTGTGCTATTGCTGCTAAGTTTTTGAGTCATTGGAAATAGAACTTGAGTCATAAACTCCTATATTCAATTGCTTGATATGTTTTGGGTGTTTTTTGCTTGTTTGTTTTCTGTCCTGGTAGTTTCAGTTTCCTGGTTTGTTTTCTTTCCAAAGAGGAAAGTTGGAAAAGCAGTTCTGAGAAACAGACTAGAGTAAGTTGCAGTTCCAGTTGTTGTGCAATAAAAAGAGGAAGAATTAGAGTAGAACCTTGGCTGGTATTTCAGTGTGTGATTCAGTAAGTATGGTGAAAGCACAAGACTGCTGGGATTTTGTTGATGTTGCTTCAACTCACTTAGTCAATACCTAGCTCATGGTATTAAGAAAGATGATTTTGAGAGCATGACAGGTGCATCAACGAAAACGTAAAAGTTTTTCAGAAATATCAGAGTTCTGTGTTAAAGTAGGATCAAAACTGACGGTTTTGATCTTAAACTTAACAGTTCAGATTTTTAAAGGATGAGACCACCCCCCACATCTACTATGGCACCATAGACTGACTAAAACGTTCATCAGAAACATCTTTGTTGTACTTAAGTTATCATTAATAGAGATAAAATCAAGATATCACAATATGTGGGAGGAAGATAGGTGAGAATTAGCAACTTCATCTAAGGCTTTCTATCTTCTGCTCGCTTCCTAGTTGTCTGTTGTCTTCTATCCTGATGACTGTGAAAGAGCCATGAGAAATTGTATGATGCATATCATTTTCCCCATTATGAGAGATCTCGGGATCTTTTTGAAGGATACGTATTGCCACGTTTGTCATTTATCTGTTATGTCCTGATCTCGTGCCTCTGGGGACTAAGCCATCTCTGTTGTTGGTGGACCTGCCTTCTGGATCCCGTATGTTCCTGAGTCAGGTGTGATGAGTGTGGATTGTCATTTCCTCAGTGCCCATGTGCAGAGCTGTGTCCTTTGGAAGGTCAGTCTGTGACCCAAGCCCCGGGGAAAAAATGCAGGGCTGCTCCCTGCTTTATTGTTGAATACTATGAAATGAAGCCATTCCTGAGGGAACATGCAGCTTGTTAGAGGGTTTTATAAACTTTCTGGTCTTTTAAACCTTAGAACTAGGGTCTTACATTTCCTGCTCTCCCACCTCCTTATACAGTCTGCTGTGGGTATTCTGAGATTCGTGGATGATCTCCTCTTTAACCTCTTCTGGTTTTGATTTTTCGTTACTCGGCCTCAGTCTGCCCTTTTGTCATAGCCCATTTCCTCGAATGAAGCACTCGGGTGGGTTTAGTAGAAGGAGGTGCTGATTTCCCAGGTGGGTGCCACACCTGGCAAATTCAACCTCTCTGTCTTGAATTACAATATTCTTTGTTGTTCCTTGTTGTAAAATAATGTGGCTGTCCCTAGATTTCTTTCCTGTAGCCCTGAAGCAGAGCCAGGAGAACCAGAGCCCCCCTTCGCTGGCTGCCCAGGTCTCTGGTGGAGCTGCGGTATGAGAGCCTTGCTCTAAAGCAAAGAGCAGAGCACCAGCTCTAGCACTTGGAACACAACAGGTGGTAGAGAAGCACACAGGGTGGTGTGGTTGGATTCAATAACATCCTGTCTCACAGAGCATTTATATCCTCTCTCTAGTGCTCACTGATAAGTTTTGGAGATACTGAGAGCACCTGATAAGGGGATCAAAACCTTTGGCAGCATTATTCCAGAGAAGAAAAAGCTTAAGGGGATGTAATAGGAACCTGTGAGAGATTCTCAAGAAGATGGAGCTGGGCTCTTTGCAGTGGTGCAAGGGAAGAGAGGGTGGGGTTTATGGGCCTAAATTGAAACAATAGAGATTGCCATTGAATATAAGGAAGGAAAATCCCATGAGGACAATCAAGCATGGGAAAAACAGGTTGCCTTGACAAGGTTATGTGATGACCAGACTGAGTAAAGCCACAAACTACCCGATCTGGTCCTACAGGCGACCGTGCTTTGAGCAGGAGGTTGGACGAGAGGCCTCCTGAGCATCCTTCCAATCTGAATTCAACTGTGATACTCTGAACAATTGCTTCTTTAGAAGTCAGTATGGTTGATCTGGGTACATCGTTGTCTTTTGTTGCATATTATGGAACAAAGTTTTGTTACAGAGTTGCCTGTTTAGAACAGTGCCTTCTGTTTAACTGCCAACTCTTCTGTAAGCAAGTCATTCTTTAAAAAAAAAAAAAAAAAAAAAATGCTTGCAAAGGGGTTTCATGGAATTAAGGCAGGCAGTCTGTAAAGTGCTTGGGGAGGGGGGGCAGGATTGGCAAAAAGATGTCTATCTGAAAATGTCCTCTTGATTCTCTCCTGTTTCTGTAAAGCATCAGAAGAAACAAAAAATAAGATTGAGCAGAAGTAGATGAAAGGGACTAAAAGCATCACCAATTGAAAACTAAATCAAATCAGTGCGAATTAGGTTTGGAGACACCTTCAGAATTTGGGGAAAACTTACAATGTCTAAGTTGACAATCTAAGCGAAGAGGAGACCATAGATAAGTATTTTGATGTAAGAAAACTTCCTAATTCTAAGAACTCTTTTTTTTTTTTTTTTAACTGTAGCTGAGACCATAATGTCTGATTGTTATGGTGAAAAGTATCAAGTCTATAACTAGAAGACCTAACTGGAATGAACTGGCAAAATGAGGAGTAACTGTTTCATTTCTGGTATATGTGATTGCTGTGTTTTTTTGTTTTGTTTCTTATGCTTAATGGTGACCTTCTTAAAGATGGATGAAAAAGCAGTTATTAAAGGAACTCAGCAGGGAGGAGAACACTCTAAGTAAGCAGTGCTTATTTTCCCATTGATCCTTGTGCTTCGTAACTTTGTAGGATCCAGTACTGCAGCATTTTGATGACAATATATTTGAATTTTTTACTGGGTTCACCGGTCACAGCTTCCTGCAATCAGGGGCTTGGCATGGCCAGATGCACCAGAAGGTGTCCTTTTAGTGTAGATGGAGCTGCAAGTCAGAAATTGGGCTGGCGTTTCTTGTTATGCCCAGAGCGAGGGACAGGAACGTGTCTCGTTAGGAGTGCTTTCAAGAGAGACTAAATGATGCCAGCAAGACCCAAACCAGACCACCATGAGACTGCTGAATGTGTGTGTTTGGGGAGAAGAGCAGGAACAGTCAGTGTCCATTAGTACAGAAGTTTCTGAGTTGTTAGATGAGTACTTACCTTTTGTGCAGCCTTTTCAAAGGCTGATACTGTTTTTTGGTTTGTTTATTGCATAACTCCAATATAAAGGAATTCCTAAGGCATGAATGCTAAAGAGGAAGGAAAGAATAAGTGGTGCCAGTTAAATTTTCATGTATTTATGCCTTATTATGGCTTGACAGTCAGAAATAATATTCTTTCCCTTTCATCCTGATTTTTCTCTTTTGACTATGTATTAAAAAAAAAAAAAACACCAGCAGTAACAAAGTGTAAAAGATTGAATTAAATCCTAGTTAGAATGACTTCACCTTAAATAGTGGAATATCTTAGATCTTTCTCTTCCTTTTTTCTTTCTCTCTGTCTAGTCTACAGAGACTTGGCAGTCTCAGATACCCTTGGGTGTTCAAAGGTAGATCAGTCTGCGGCAGGGCTGCCTTTGATGTTTTCACCTACAAAAATGTCACATCACAACCTGCTCTGCTATTTCACATTGAATGTGAAAGATTCACTAAAAGGTTAATTTAAAGTCTTGTTGAATTTTACACCATTAAAGTCAATGTCTTTTCAAGGATGCACCTCGAATGTTTTTAGAAGGGTGAGAGAAGGGGCTGGTTGTAAGTTTCCCCTGCAGCTGCACTGGCACCTGATAACCGTATGCATACGGTGCTTGGGGATGCATAACTGCTCTGTGCAGGAATGTTCCACCCTATTCTCCATATAGAGAAGATCATTCTATACACACCTTAAATTCCACTATATCTGCCAACACTACCTTTACCCATTTGGGCAATGTTCTGTTTCAAAAAAGAGAAATTTCAAGGGAGAGAAACACTTCTATGCTGTTCTTTTATGGGATATTTTGTAAGGATAAGAGTAATTCTGAATATCTGTTCTCGTTTGTGGGTTTTAGGAGTGATTTCTGGAATGACTGGTAATTACAGATACATGCATAAAATATGTTGAAACTGTTATTCTTGTTTCCCCCCCCCCCCATTCAAAGCTGGTGTTCTGAAGAAATGCCGCATGTTTGCATCAAACAAATAGATAATTTTTTTATGGATACCATAGATTTGATGGGTGAAGTGTGCTTTTTGAAAGGATAAATTTACTCGATTTCAAATGTTATTTTAAAAAAGAATAAGCTTATCTAAAAGATGCTTCATGTTGGGGCAGAATACTTGTTCATGATTCATACCACAAACAGTACATTAAAAGATTTCTGAATGGACAAATGCTGAAAGAAGGGGATATGCAGGTTGTGTGTTAATTTTTTTTTAAAACAATTGCCAAATAACTGTTTTCTCATATTACAATGAAATTTTCAGACTCAGTGAGAGCAGTTAGAAAATGATGTGACCTTTCCTACTGCCTTCCCATAGCATAACTCAGGTCTGTCCTTGAAATGGTTGCTGGGCAAAATGTCCTCCGTCTTTTTTCCCTTCATGAAATCATTTTTCCAAGCGAGCAGTGAGAAGCCAGGTAACTCGCTCTGGTGTCCTCACATTTGTAGCATAGCAGAGGCTGGGATTACATGCTGTGTCACGCTGCGTTCTTAAGGATGTGCCACGTTTCCTACTGTTCTAACACAGGAAGTGTCTCTGTCACCAGGCCTCTATGCTCTTCCATGCATCCCCTAATTGTGCGAGACCTCAAGGTGCAGCTGGAGAGTGCTTCCAGTCTAATTGGTGTGTGAAAGCTGAGGACAGAAAAAACAATTAGGAAGCCGTGGTCAACTTCAAGAAGGGCTGTAATTGAGACAGAACTGAAATTAAAAATTGGATTTCTACTGAGCGGAAGTGAAAAGGATGTATGGAAGACAGCTGTAAACAGCAGAGCAGCTTAGGCTCTGAAGTTCCACTTTCTGCAGTGACTTAGGAGACTTGACGTGCCTGGGAGAGCAGGGATGTAAGGACCCAAGTGCCTTGGGCACACCTGACATGGGATTTAGCTTCACAAACTGCTTGGCATTTTTTAAAAAAATATCTGGGGATTACCATAACTAAATTCAGTATGTTACAGAGTATCTCTTACTTTGTTCACCCCCCTCTTAGTCAATTGTATTCTACTGCTAACACTGCAACATGGACTAAGGGGTCTGTTCAGCTGCCTGGTTTCCTCTTTGCTTACCAGCAGATAAAGAAGTAGAGGTACTAGGAATACTTGCAAGTGCTATTTTAAATCAGCCTAGTAAGTTCGAAGTAATTTGACAAAGGAGCTAATTTTACTGTTCAAACTGTAACAGTTGCTGCGTACACTAAGTGATAATGAATCCATTTAAAAATCTTTCTTTTGCCACTTCTAATAATTGGATGTAGGTTTTGTAAGAATGTATTAAAATTTGTATCACAGTAGCTCGTTACTGTTTGAACGTTAATAAACACTGGCAAGTTCTAAATCTTAAAGTAGTGGTCCAGCCTGTCCCATTTATTATGGCATATGTAGTAATGGCTGATTTTTTTAATCAGTGTCTTAACATTAATTGCACCAATATAACCTTAGCTGATAGCTCTGCAAACAGGAACATAGCGTGCGTGCCTCTGCGATGAAAGAGCTGACAGCATCTTCCCGAAGTGGTCGTGTTGCTTGGAAGGTATTTGCAAATGGCTCGGAGCAGCCCTCACCCGAGAAGCGGGGCTGTGCTGTGGTACACCTGAGGAGGAGGTGCAGGCCTGACAGCCCTGGGCTGACGGGAGCTGTAGGAGCTCTCCGAAACATACCGAGAGCAGAAGTGATGCCAAGGGCGATTCTGAGCAGCTAGAAAGCAAGAAGTGCCTGAAGTATACTAGCCAGCTTGTTTGTTTTTCTTCCCCAATTGTCTTGATGTCAGAGACCGTGCTATACTGTCACTTTGCCAGGTATTTGCTTGCTAAGATGCCGTGTCAATATTTGCGTAGGGGAACTCTGAAGCTGCTTGGGAGAAGCTGTAAACTAATGAACTACAATTCTTGCTTGGAAAACAAGATAGCCTGCTCACAGGGTGGCCTGGCTAGGAGGTGCGATTGCACTGGAATACTTTCCTTTCAAATAGATTTTAAGTGATAGCTAGTTCTGGCTGTAGTGGCAGCTTTTATTTCTTCAGACTTCCGCGACTTTAGTCTCCTTCCTTAGAAATTCTACCTCGTACTCCAAGTATGAAAAAGTCATTTGGGCACCGCTCTGGCTTCTCTTTTTGTGGTATGGTGCATGCTCTGCTGCGGATCAGCTGTGCTCCTGCCACAGCTGGAGTGATCTATAATTCATACGTGGTCATAAATTGTTGGATTTTGTGAAGCATGATGCAGTTGTTTAGAGGGGCAGGTTTGCAGTTGCAAACTTCCAAGGAGAATCTGATCAAAATCTGAAGGCCAATGTATTGTAATGGGTTTTATTTTTATTTTTTCCTGTATGCATCCCTACTAGGGCTATTGCTCTATGTTTTCTTGTCAACTCATTAGGAAGTTTTATGTTAAAAGGAACTACTGGCCATCCTGATATTTTCTTAACAAAGACAGTATTTTTTTGAGCTCTATCCCACAACTCAGGATTTTTTTTTATTCGCATGGAAGTAGTACCGTTGTGTGAAAGAGGAACTCTGCAGGCTGCAAGGAGAATTAACCGAAGTCATAAATAGTTTGTCTGATAATACCCACCTTCTGAAATAGCGATGCGACCCTTGTCATGTTAGCTTGACCCTCCTTGTTCTTGTCCGATTGTGATTTGCCCTGTGTACCTGTCTTGGCACATCCCCCTCCCGCCCCCCGATTTCTGTAAAGCCCAAAGGCTGTTGCTGGGGCTGCAAAGGCTGGTGGCGTGGGGCTGCCACGTGCTCGTTTTGCCTTGCTGCTGCCCTGGGTTTAGTGAATTGTGTGTAGGGATGTGTGGGAAGTCAAGGAGTGCTTTCGAGCACTGACTTCTGCCGAGGCTGATCTGATCTGTCTCTGTTCTTTCTTCGTCCTGCTCTGGGCTGAGAACAGTACATGACAAATATCACTAGGTGGCATAGCCACCCTGGTGTACTACCAGGTTAAATTGCATTTGTAGCAATTGACTTGTTGATTATAGTTTGAAATAATTCCTGTCTAAAAGACACTATGTCCTGGTCTTTTATAGCACTCTTTTAACACTTCATCATTGGACTCAGTAAGAAGACAGAAGGCAGATAGGCATGTGCACTCGCTCTTACGTAAGTTAGAGCTGTCCTGAGAAACCTGAGCTGTTTCTGCTAATGTGCTACAAAGCAATGCAGGAAAAAACCTAAAAATTTTGCTTACTTGGAAAAAATGAAATGAAAAGAGTGTTTCCGGAGCTTCTTCAAAAGTTGTTCCACCAGAAGCATTGTTTAATCTCCCGGATGAGTTACTGAGCTCCTGTGATGTTGTTTCAGCCTTCTGGAATTTATTACAGGAAATCCAGTATATAATCTAAGTTTAAATAAAGCATTTTAAAGTAGGTGCTTACATTTTAAGCACATGCTTAAATGTTTTCACTAGAAAAATGAAGAATAAAGAGAGAGAGCTTTTGCTGGAAGTTGAGCACTAGTTAAGAACATTGTTGGGCTGGGACTAGTCTGAGTATTGATTTTTGAAACTAGTTGGGGGAACTCCGTTTAAAATTATATGATTGTTCCTGTATATGTTTCTCATAAGGTAGAAATCAAAGTGTAGGATGGTCTGTATCAGATGATCTAAGTCAATTTTACTTTGAGTTTTGGTAAACTAGAATGTGTTTAATCTTGAACTCAGAAAATTCTCAGAAATTGATGAGGAACGTCTTTTTTTTTTTCTTTTTTTTGAAGTGAACTCATTGAACTGTGATGTGTCAATTCACTTCCCTGAACCAATGTGGGTTTTCAGGTGAGTTGAGTTGTCAGTAGTGATTTTAATTGGAGTTGCAAGGATTTGTCTAAGAATGGAATTTGGATTTGAATTTATGATAAGGGTTTATGATTTGGAAGAACAGCCAGTTATTGAAGTTATCCTGCAGTCATGCAGTTTAGTAGATCTGCTTCTTAAGATGTTGTTACGCATTTTGCATTTCATGCGCTGTAGCATAACCCCGAGACTATAAAACCCAGCAAATTTTAAAGAACTTGGTTTTGTCATTGCTCTTTACTGTCTCAGAACAGCAGCAGGTGGGCGAGTTGCACAGCCCGGTCGCTGTACTTAACCTCGCTTTTAAGTAGCTCGGTTGCAAAACTGAGACAGGAAAATTGCTGTGATCTCCCCTTTGAGATAACAGCTAATGCAGATCTCCTTTGCATGTCTTAAAAATCTAAATGTTGGGCTTACATCCATCCCATAGTATCCCTTCAACTGGCTGAATTGGTTCATTGTGGATGAACTTCCTGCTCCCTCATATGGTCACACGTGGAATGTTTTATACGCCGTGAAGCATAGCATACAGAAACACATTCCCGACATGGGGTTGTCCAGCTATGGGAAAGTCTGTTTGGGGCTGAACGGGTAGGATAGCAAGCTGAGTATATGAGCATACAGTATTGAAAGAGCATACGCCTTTCTTATTTGAATGCTATTATTCCTTGCATTTCATTCTCCATGTACGTCTGAAAAGACATACCATCAAAATATTCCTAGTAAATTGGAATAGTTTGGCAAAATAGACGTCAGAGCTGGTGTATTAAACACAGGGGGCTGGGGATGTCTTACCTATAATAGGAAATGATTTTCAAGCATGTGTTTCTTCCCCCTCGCCAAAATATTGCATAAATATCAGATTTATATTCTGTGTTTTTTTCCCCACTGTGAAGACAAAAAAGGCTTTGTTGTAAAAGTATGGTGGCACAGTGGACAAGGGTGTTGATGTTAGAATAGATGTATGGAGCTGAATGTATTTATCTCCTTAGAATGTACCCTCCTTCATATGCAGATCGTATGGAAGCATTTAAAGTGGACGCTTTTTTTATTCTTCAGATAACTGTAGTAGCAGCATGGGTACAGAGGGATGGGTGCCTGGGCACATGGCAGGCCTCCATTTTTGGTCCTAAATTTAAAAATTGATCAGACAGGAAAATGAAATCCAAGCCTCTCTGAAGCTGATCAGCATTTGGTTTGGGTTCAGTCCCGTGCCTAGCTCTACAATAAATACCGCAAGCAAGCCCCAGGATAATCTTTGGTCCTTGCTTAACAGACTGCTATGGGCTTCCCACGCAGGGGAGAGTGAGTTGTAGAAGGGGATTTTTATGGCTCACCCAGGGGCTGACGTCGTGCTCGCCCACAGCCAGGGCTGGCGCACCTCCGAAGCCCTGCAGGCAGCAGCTCCTTCCTCTCGGGCAGAATAACCACGAGCGGCTTTGGCTCCCTGGCTGTGATGCACAGGAGGTTTTTGCAGGCAGAAAGCGAGCTTGTCTAAAATCGTTGTGTGAAAATAAAAGCATCCTTAGTGGAAAACATAGCTCTACCCTGTGCATGTCCTTCATCCATGTCCTTTT
>VXAA01001010.1:484088-499493 GCA_013399115.1 Anseranas semipalmata | reverse complement strand
TTTTTTTTTTTTTAATATGTCTCAAAAGAGATGTTTTGATCTGTGATCTCTCTGTTTCCCTCTACCTTGTCACTTTTGGCCTGATTTCACTTCTATATATGTGCCTGTGTGTGCAGGTGAGTACCTGCATGCAACTCTGATCCATACTGTTCCTCTCCCTTGATGTGCCTTATTTCTTTTTTTTTCTCTTTTAATTAGGCACACAAAGCAATTTGGCCAAAAGCATGCCACAGATCAGTGGGAAAATATAGATGAAATCTCCAGAATTTTTGTCTTCCACTTGCATTATAAAATTGGAAAGGTTATGGCCCCTGAAACCCTTGCTCCAAAGTGTTCTTGAAATAAGAAATTAAGCAACAGACTTAGAAGAATATATTTTATGGATCTTACTTGACAGCCTGAAGTTAAGCCCTCTTAGCATTAATCCTGCTGGAAAGAGATTTAAAAATGCCAGTTTCATCTTGATGGTGAATGTGACGTGAAGACGGACGGCACCGAGTCCATCCATCCATCCTCCTTTTCTTTGGTGCAGCATGGAGTAGGTGAGGGCAGAACTGAGGGCAAGCCCCTCCTTCTTGCCTTGGAGAGGGCAGGTTTAGGTCCACCATCTGCTTTTGCTTTTTGCGCTGAAAATTACTGTGTAGCACATTGCAAGACCCATCTATAAGGAGTTCTTAGACTGAAGTATTTGCATGTGTGGTGCCAGGAATTGTTCTCACTTGGGATGCAGAATTACTCGCGCAAGCAGCTACATACAGGCAGTGGTGGTACCTGTGCTGAATGCAGTTGTCCTTGCTTTGGCTTCGCCGAGTTCCCTGAGGTTTGTTAGGTTCAGCTAAATTTGATTCAGAGGGGAAGGACACCAGCTAAGCGACACAGCAATCGCCTTGCCGTGCATCCTTCCAGGTACCGCTTCTGACAAAAGCTTTTTTCAGTAGCTGAGCACATGAGGGCTTCTAAGAAGTCCGACACCTCAGAGCCATAAATTAGACTTGTGCGGATAGTGTCATGCAGTCCCTATAAAAATACCAGTTTTGAGCACAAACAGTGGAAGAATTTGAACCAGTTAGTTTGATCAGTCTTTTCCACTTCTGGGCCTGCAGGACGACTTTGACTTTAGATTTTCAGAGAGGTCTTCATGCGGTTTTCTGAGCAGAAAAATACCGTGCGTTTGTGCGGAGTATTATGGACATGTAACTGGAGGCTTGTTCTGAAAAACTGCCTTTATCTCTGTGGTTATCAGTCTTGTGCTGCTAGTGAGACGAGAAGGACTAGAGGAAAATACAGCGTTTTGACAGATTTTTTGTCCTTTTGCTTTGGGTGTGCTGCTGCCCTTATTTCATTCATCAGCCAGGATGTTAGGCACTCATCCCATATCTTGGACTTGTGCTATGTCAAGTAGATTACAGGACATGCTCACAGCAGGGAAGTTCCTCTGCCAGGGTCAGTGGGAAACCCCGTGGCCATGGTTAGCCCTTCTAAAAAGGTGCAAGTTACGTTCATCTTGAAATTAAAGTAGAGGTTGGTGCATGAGGTCAGTATTTGGTGGCTGACACCAGAAAAGCAGTTCTGTCTTGCACTTCACTAACTTCAGCTAATAATTGTGTGTAATCTCTAAAATGCTCTTTGGTTTTACTAAATGTATTTTATATTTGGATTTTGTTAAAGAACAAACAAAGTAGTGGCCTACCACTAGAAGAGCATCACTTGGCACTTTGTCTTAGATGCTGAAGTCCATCAACTACCTATGGCAGAAATCTGTTATAAAAACAAAACCAACAAAAAACAGTGCTGATGGTTCCAGAAGCGGGCTAGCGAACATGGATGCTTATATGCGATATTTTCAAAGTGAAGCCCTTCTGTGGGGTATCTTTACAACCATTCAGACAAAACTCCTTTTAATTCGAAACAAGTCCCTAGGGCAATGAAAAGAGAAAATATTTCAGTAGTAATTCTCTAAGTTGGCTGCAGAAGTGTAACGTGCAGCAGGATGGGCATGGGAAGAAAAAAAGCTGCAGCAAGAGCTGCATTATATGTTTCTACCACCCATTCTGGAGCTATCATCATGCCTTCCCAGGCACTGGGAGAGATACAAATAAATGTCCTGTGGCTGACCAATTCCATTCTTTTGTCAGCAAAACAACTTCTGGGCAATAGATGCTTTGAGACTGCTGCCAGCACCTTTTCTTCCCTTTCACAAAGTATAGCAAAGCTTTGAAGCTTCTGTTGTCTGTACCTCATTTGATTTTTGTCAGAAACAGTCTGAAAATGGTCAGTTCTACCCAGAAGCCTAAAAATAAAGGAACTCTCAGGAACATTTTAGAAAGTTTTTATTGTACTGTAGTTTGTCTGGTTTCATTCTGTGAAATTAGTTGAAAATGGCAGTGATGCTTTTGTTGACAGCAGTGTTACAGCATAAAGTTGCATCATGATTTGACATATGAGAGAGGATTAATGTACTGGTATATGCAAAGTAAGCCAGTAGGAATTTGTGTCTAAATGGTTAATTGATTAAAAGCCCGAGAATTCTGGGACAGCCCAGTTTGCTCGTCAGCTGCTGGTTTTGTTCAATCTTGTATATAGACATTTTAATTCTCAGTTATATTGCTTGTAGCACGAGGATAATAAAGCTTGCCCAACTTTATAACGTGTTTCAAGACATGCCCTGAAAAAGTGCTTCATGAATATATGTTAAAAAAAACTAGGAGACACAATTCCTGCACATAAGAAAATGGCGAGTAAATGTAGGAGATGAATCCTGGTGAGGGGATTGGTGTGTGTTTAAGGAGGAGTTTTTAAGATAGTATAAGGGAAGAATATCAAGTAACAATTCCTTGAGGAAAAGCTGGGAATGACCTGTGAGATGTGACTGTTGAAGTACGTTTGGTGAAAAGAACTGACAAACAATTCTTCCCCTTTTGCCTCCCTCTGCAGTTCTTACCGATATTTAAAGAGGAAGATGGCTACGTTATGAAGGCCTCCAACCAGTAGCTTCTTGCTAGGAAAGCAAGTGTAGGTTTGTTCTGGGCTAGGCAGACTGTCAAATACTGGTCAAAATACTAGATGAGATGCAGAATCAGAAAATGAATAGGGTGCATGGAAGCTATTGACAAAACTCTCGCCGATTTGTTGTGCTGGAATTTCACTTAAAACACATTGTGGTCTAGAGGTTCCCTCAATTCTAGTGATTTATCACCTTTTAAATTATTTCTTTAGCCCTATTTGTTTAGAATTTTTTAGCTTTTTCCTACTGCTGTAACTGATGCTGAGCAGACGTGGGGAAAGCTCAGTACAGAGTGTTCTGTACTACTGCAGACGACCAAGCTGACATGGACTTCGTTTTCTGACTTGTGAAAAACACTTGGTCACTTCAATGAGAAAGCATCTGTGATTTTTTGTTTGTTTGTTTATAGAAATCAAAGGACTTTTTGAGATGTTCCAGCAAGTTCAATGCATACACACAGGCTTCTTTTCCTTCTCGATGTGCATATTGTTTATGGCAATACAGAAGGCCATATATTAACGATACTGTGAGAAGGTACTTGCAGGGTTTCGACATGGCCTTTTGGACATTCAGATAGCCAGGTAAAGTGAAATGAGATGTCATGTTACCATGTTACAGTTTGCAGTGTGAGCACGATGTTTGTCTGTAGTGAATTGCGTAAGGAGACAATGGGATGACTTGAAGGGGAGAAGATGAACTACGAATTTGTGGTGAGAAATCCACCAGAGAGTGGAATGGATAGGAGACAGGATTATGGAATTGTAGAGCTGGTAGTTAAACTTACTTTGTGAAGTAAATGATGCGTCCTGTTGTAGTCCATGGAAAGATTGGGGGGGGGGGTCCAAAGAATATGAATGTCTTGAGGAAGGAAGAAGCAGGACTAAAAGACAAACTTGGAAACTAAAGGAAGGATGCTATTTAAAGAAAAGGAACTCGCTTTGCTACACTGAAGAGGGCTGACAGGTTGAGCAGAGTAACTGCAAAATACTCACTCTGAATTACAGGGCTGAGTCTGCAACTGATACCAGACTTGGTCAGTCTGGGGAATAGGGAACTCATGGTTCCTGTGCTGCACTTGGAGAAGGGTTCTTGGCAGTAGAATGTCTCCTGTGAGCTTAGGTGATGGTAGTGAGTTAGGTCAGTATTTCTGAAGTGGAAAAGATGAAGGTTTGACTTATCTTGGAAAAGTCAAAAGAAGAGATGTAGTAGTAGGGTTAGGCAGGAAAGATAGCGAGCATTAGAAAGGTAGTGATGAAGTATTGCCATGGGGAAAATGGTTGTACTGGAGGAAGAAAAAGGTAGAACGTGCTTTATCCTTGAAAGAAAAGGAGGGTGACATTATGGAAGCAAAATCAAATCAAAGGGAATGGAAAGATTACGTTACACTTGCCAGTGTTCTTTGAACAAATAATTAAAATCCTGTGCAGAAAAACAATGGAGACAGATATGAGCCAAATGCAGTTGAAAGATAACCATGATGGTGGATGCAGGATTCAGTGAAATCGGAGAAATAATGGTTTTGCAGGGAAGACAGCCAAACAGAAGGAGTGTTTATACTGGAAGAGGTCCGCCTCGCTTTTTGTCATTCAGTCTGTGTTATAGCAGCAGAAGGGCATGGTGTGCCAAGAGAGGATGAGCCAGGCTTGAGGCTGAGTCACCTCTGGCTTGTTTTGGTCTCCTGTTACGATGATTCAGTGGTATCAGTAAAAGTTAAGGAAGGGGAGGTCTGAAGTCAGACGAGAATTGTTAGTGCTGCTGACAGCATCTCTACTCCTTTGGTGCATCACCATGACAAAATGATCATCGTGTGAGAGGAAGGTGCAAACCAACACAAAAAACCTTTAGGGGCTGAAACTATAGATTATCTGTGGTGGACAGAAGCTGTAGCTGTGTTGGCCACATAGCATCAGGGAAATGAGGGCTGGTGTGAGTGGTAAAACCTTTTCAGCTGTTCCAGCAGTCTTGGTTCCTACAGACAGCCTGAACACGTGCATCATGTCTGAAATCTTAGGGCAGCGATAATTGGTCAGAAAGCTCTGGTTTCTGTTTATAGGCGTTAAGAGGTAGTGCAAATATATCCTGATTTCTCTCTGATGTGAACTCCAGCATGTCCTTGGAGCTTGCTGGAGCAAGAGATGGTGTAGAAATTGCTTCTAAATGTCCAGTCTCTCCTTTCCCGGCCGTTACCCAGGGAGGAGGTGTGCTGTAAGTGTGGCTGAGGGACCGAGTGGTCGGTGGCTGCTGGTGGCTGCTGGTGGCTGCTGGCTGATTTGCCGAGTGCAGCGTTTCTGTCCTCGCTGCCTGGAACTGAACTCGGGCTGCTCCTGCTGTGGCGGGACACGGGGCCGCTCCCTGCTGCACCACGTGGTTGGGGCTGTCGGGTGTCCTGGCTGGTGTCAAGGTATTGCTAGCAATCCAAGACGAGAAATACAGTTACTGGTTCTAAAGTAATCTGTGCTTTCCCTGGGTTGGTGAGTTTGAACATGTTTAGCTTTTAATTAAAAGCTCAGTTGTTATGAAGATGGTAAGGTGTTTTAAAAAAAAAAAAAAAAAAGCACAAAAGGAAGTATTATATTCTTCTGGTATGGGTGGTCATGTCCTAAACCGTGTGAAATATTCAGGACAAAAAGTTTTCATATATTTCTAAAATATCCGTCAGTTGATTCAAAAAATTTGGGAAGTACTTGAGAAAATTTGGGAAGTATTTGAGATCCTAAGCAATCTCCTTAAGGTAACTAATTCTCCCCCTGCCAGAATAGCAGTGGGGAGGCATTTATGAGCTGCACAGAGATTGTTCTGAAATGCTACATGAAAGGTAGAAAATTCTACATCCTCTGCTTGTCTTTTAATTTCCCAGATTAACTCTTTGGCTTGGAAGCAGAAACAAGCTCAGAGTTTGACAGATGCTCTCTGGTGTTCGGGTCCTTAACAGGATGTTTTTCGGGGGGCCGCTACACCTCCTTGCCTGAGAGGTTTCTTTTACACAACATCATAGCAGGTGTCACAGAGAGCAACAGAGGAATGTTTAACTAGTTGACTGCATTGTGGCTGGCCTAAACTCAAAGCTACAAGCGGAGCAGACTTCGGAGTGACAAGTGAGTAAAGAAGCCCTTGATAAGCTGAAAGAAATTCAAGTAACAGTTGAGGTACCAAGCCCTCATAAAAATTCTAGCCCTGGTTTTCATCACAGTTTAGAGCATTCACTTTCCTGCTTCAAAATGAGTGTAAGTGGACTCATGCTATTCATTGCCAAAAAAAACACTACTGTTGGCTTCTCAATATACTTTTTAGAGGCAGGATCCTCTAGTAACATAGAAGTTGGTGTAGCTCTGCTTGACTGCAGCACTGATTTACACCCCCTATTGATTTGGTTAGGGACTGGTTGTATTTACCTTTGAAATATATGCCAAATCCTAGTTTGAATAATATTACTTTTGATGCGAGACTTGACGTTTAGTATCTGGATATGAATTTACATTTTATGAATATTTGCTATTGCACTGAGTTAAAGCCTCAATTAGGAGGACAACCAGTGCTTTCAGGTTAAAAAACTATGGTTGGGGCCATTTTTTTTTTTTTTTAATTTTTCAGAGACTCCTAATACCACATTACCATTTAGTTGTCACTTACTGTTCCCTGGGTCTGTTGGTTTCTCTGCTTAGAAACAGCTGCCATGTGATGTGAATGATATTTTAAAGTCCTGTGTTTGAGTTCTTGAGATACCAATGTGCAGAGAATTGGCAAGCTATCTGAAACAAAGTGGCATGCTTTATTTTGTCACTAGAAGTATGTTCAATCTGCTATTTGATTTTCTGTAGCATTTTGATTAAGAGCTCCAGTGAAGTTATGTGAAAAGTGAAAATCCTCTTTATTCTTTCTCTCCAAGAAAATGAGACACACAACATTGTCAAAATATTTGCCTGATCTCACAGATTTGGATACTTGTTGCAGTTCTTCTGACAGACCAAAACAATGGTCATTAAATGAGAAGCAGATGCAATAAGTATGCAAGCAAGCTTGCTATGATAGACTGATGGGAGTGTTGGGGGTGCTGCCAACAATGCTCGCTCAGCACTGGAGAAATAAGGAAAATAGAATCCTTCCTTGTAATTGTACCCCATAAATAATCATTTTCTGTTAGTAATCTAGGCATTATGCATTTATGTATTGGTATTTTCATATGTTCTGGTGCAATATTGACTTAAAATCTGGATGCTCCTTTTGGCTTACTTGAATTTTTTCCTTGCCAGGAAAGGAAAATGCCAAATAAATGCTTTAGCTTGATTTTTTTTTTTCTTTTTTTCCTCATTTCACTCACTATGCAGCACTGTTATTTTAGGACTAAAGGACATTGTCCAGGAAGAATATGGTTATGCTAAGTTCTGGTCACAGTTTGGTGTGATTAGAAAGACAGAGAAACTACTGAAAACAAAACCCTGAGTCTGACATTGGGAGCGGTGGAATTTTGTATCGAGACGTGCACTGTGTTTCTTGAGCAGTTAACTAGAAGCAGCCTGCTTTCTGATTGCAGGGCTGCTGTGTGGTCTGATCAGGTTGTTAGTCCAAAATCTGCCTTAAATTACAAGATGGACTTAGAGCTTTTCAGCTTTACTATTGCTTCAGTTATTTACTCAAAGCATAAGAATTAAAGATGTGCCTTTAAGAAAGAGACCTGAAAGATTATCCAGGATCTTCCTTCAGAGTGATCTGTGACACACAAGCTCGTATATGTGATTGCTATTAGTGTTTGTGGTTACATTTCTTGTTTATCTTTGGTATCCGTAAGTTACAGGTGTTAGCGGGTGGGTGATAATTCTTGATCCTTAAGTTAAAAAGCAAAACTAAGCATTGGCAATATGGTTGCGTAACTCTTCGTAATTCAAATTCTGTCTCTCTCTGCTGCCCCACGCTCCAAATCCTTGCATCTCGTCTAGGTTTGTGCGTGAATGGCCGCACACACATCCTCATCTTCTTCAGCAAGCGCATGAAGAAAATGCTGTTTTGGCATATGTGGAAGAGCGCAGGGTAAGGATAGTGGTATCAAGGTCAACCGTGTATTGCATAGAAAGGTAAATGCAATAGGCAGCCTCTGAGCCCAGGGTACAGCAGTAGCACAGTATACTGCATTACACAAGTCCATTGTTTCTAAAAGAAAGACACTGGGGTTTACAGTGCCCACAAAACAGTCAAGACTGACTTGGTTTGCAAAAACCAGTTCTGGGTCAAATGTCTCCCAGCGTTGCACCAGTTCATCAGCACGCAGTAACTGGGATCAGTCAGTTACAGGTCTTTCTGCAAAGACCAGGCACCTGCAAGGGATGTATGCTGAGTGTGCTCAGGACCTAGATTCAAATCAGCTAATTAGCTTTGTGTATTTGTGTATGATGCGTTGTCACTGGAACTCAAGTCTTGGGCTCAGGAAACGTCTTGCTGTTTGTATTGTGTGTTATACTGTATCCCTGGCCTGTCGCAGAGTCCTTAGAAAGAAAATGTGAGAACCACTGTACAGAGACATATAGCTGCTTGTGGAAAAGGCATAACATCAGGCAACACCACTGCTTGAATTTTGTTTCTTTCAGACTTCTGGGGGCATTGCTGGGTCCCATATACGAGTACCATAACAGGTAGTGATTTTGTAAATGGTGTTTTGCATTGATTTTAAGGGCATTGAGTTCTTTGGGAGAATGTTGGTCCAAGGTTTATAAGATGCAGAGCATGTTAAATGCTTCTGTAGCTGCATGTTCACAGATGCAGTACCACCAGAGCTCGATCTACAGAGTAGCTACGAGCGACTTCCTTTGTATTTGACTTGGGGGTGTTGTTATAGTACTTCTGATCTGTTTCTATTTATTAGTTTTGCTAGTTTATAATGTACATGTATATACATTATATGTTATGTATAATTGGTAAGATGTGAAGCGTTGTATGGATTGTTGTCTGGATCTGTGGTGTTAGAAATGTATGTTTCACTAATTACTCCTTTAATTAACAATTTTTCTTGGATATGAGATATCTTGGAGTCTAAGAGTCTGTGTGATACCCAAAGCACTGTCCTTTTTATTTAGGGACAGAAAAGGACGCTGCTTAAGGTAAAGAAAAGAATTTCTAAGCAGCAAGTCAGATGATAGTTCCGTTCCCTTCCTGTAGCTCTCTGTCAGTAGAGAAGTGGTTCTTCTGGCCAAAGCTTAAAAACAACCAACTCAGACCCAATATCCAATTTTAGACATCTGGAAAAAAATATTTATAATTCCTGAGGGAAATATGGAAATGTTGATCATTAACCGTGGTTAGAGAGACTTCAGTCACACATGCACACACGTTCGGTGTGAATAGATGATGCTTCACTGCGTACAGCATAGCGTAAATTTTGGATCTCTGTTAAGGATTTCCATGTGTCTTTAATTCTGGGTCTGTTCCTGCTGACTAGCTAGGTCTGAAAGTACGATATGTTCAGAAGTGAAGTTCTGCCTGCTAGTGACCCCACTCTACTCCTTTTTGCACAGCTCTCTCTAAAATGTATTCTTTTCCCTCTGTGTACTTTTGATGTAGTATAACGGCTCTCATCCCTCTGGTGTCTGAAAGGCATAATTTTGGGGGTTTTAGGCAGCACCCCTGAAGTCACTGACACCCGCAGCTATAGCTGAGGGACAGTGAGTCCCGGGTGGAGGAACTGTGGCCCACTGTAGGGCGTTCTTCATAAAGCTGTTTGAACACGGGTTGGGTGAAAGAAACCACGCCAATAGTTTGGAAAAGGTTGGCTGCATTCGATTAGAATAGAATTGCACTGTTTTTCACCTGTTTACATTAAAATATTCATTTTACTTTAGTGTAGGAACATTTCCTGTAGATAGTGATGCATTCTAATGCCTTCAGGATGTAGGGGCAAAAGATTTAAGCACCAGAAGAAGTGATCTGAATTTCACTCTCAGCTTCTGATTATTTGATTGTGTATCCTGAGTTGTTTGATGCCTCTGAAAATCCGAGCACTGGTGTAAGTGGCTAAGCTTGAACTCCTAACTTACTCCTCTTGGAGGGGGTAAATTGTAAAAGAAAGTTAATCTTGGCAGAGCTGGGATTAGAAGCCTTATCTCTTCAAATGAGTGCTCTAACCACGAAGAGCCTCCCATTCACCATCTTCTGATTAGTTTCAAACTCAAGTTTAAAGCCAATCACAAGTTAATATAATAAGAGGAATAAGTGCTCCTCAGATGCTCAAAATATATTTTTTTTCAGATTGTAGTTTCTCTGTACCAGTTTCAGCTGGCTTATGAAGGGACTGTAGCAAAGCAAACTGACTTGTATTAAGTTTTTTAATCAGTGAAATTAAGCTGAGGGCCAACTTGGAAGACTTTGGTTCTACTGGAATAACATCTCTGATTAGCTTGGGGCAAAATTACTAATTCCAGTCAGGGATTTTGAATTTTTCATTGGGCTTAATGTGCAAAGCCCTTAAATATTCTGTCATGTTTAGTAATTTGAAATATCGGGATCCTGTGAATCTGTGTCTAAAAGGCTAAACCCTAGAAAAATACTGCTAAAGTTTTTGCTTTAATATTCTAAACTAAACCAGTGTTGCCTTTACTGTAGTTTTCTGAACAATAGTATAGTACTTGAATATTTTTAATGCAGAGTTCTTCCATGTTAAGATTTTAATGCTGTTTGGTACACGTGAACTCGTAGTGTTGACATCAAATAAATCTTGCCAAAAGCTTTACAGTTTTCTGATTATTGGACTCTACTGGTGGCAACTTGGTGAGATACGTGTCTAAGAACAAACAGGAGATAGCATGTACTGAAATGAATGTAAATTGAGCTCTAGCTAATGATTAGTAATCTATACAGCTGTTAGCTTGAACTCTGTAAATTCTGGGGCTTTACAATTCAGCAGGGAAAAAAGCAAAAGTGGACAATTTCAGCAATGATCGATGTGTTGTTAGCAAGTAAAAATAAATAGCTGATGATAATTGTGATAGCTTACCAAGAATGAGGTTATTTACAAATGCTCCATTTTGCATGTAATCTGACGTCTTTTCCCATGAGCTTGCTTATAATTCATATTCCGCTTTAATGTGCCTGCAAAATGTGCTTCTTTCTGTATGTGTATTATTTTTAGGATGTTATGTTTCCTTGGTGCATACACAATGAGCCTGAAATCCTGTAGGAATGTGTTTAATTTGAAAGTTCTACCCTCTGGGCCTGGTTAATTCAAATACAAGGCTCAGAACCTTGCTGCAGTGCCTGGAAGAATGCAGGAATGGCAAATCATGTGCACGGCGGCAACAGGGAGCCAGTGCTGCTGTGCTGAGAGGGGCTGCTGTCCTGGAGATCTCTCTCTGAAGCTGCTCTGCTCGTTTCTCTCCCATGACAGTTCTGCGCACTAATAAAACGAGCATTTGGCCAGGTTTGCTCTCCTTTCTATCCGTGGTGTAGGTTCTAGGGATCTCATTGGTACAGTGGCCACAGACACTCGGTTATCCGGTGGCACGGTACGTAACAGGGAGCTGCTTGGCCGCCTTGTTGGCGACGCAGTGCCTGTACGGTAATTTCAGAGGATTTGTCGGTGTCATTCCCCACCCTGTTTTTTGGAAGATGGAAAAATACAGTTGCTAAGTCCGTAGTACTCTGAGCAGTCAACTCTGTTTGCGTCTGCAGGAATGTGAGCGCCGAGGAATCCGAGTGTGCAGCCTGCTGGAAAGCACTGCTGGCTCACGGGCAGCAGAGGGGAACGGGCCTCGCGGCGAGGGGTGGGGGAAAGAACCGAGAGGCATTTTTTTATAATACCCTGGGCAGCGTATGCAGGATGTTATGTCTGGCTTGGACTGGGCTGACGTGGTGGCTCAGATTTTTTTCTTTTTTTTCCCCTCATAATGCTGGAAAAATAGATATAAGGGAAATAGAACTGAAACAAAATTAAAAGCAAGCTTTATATTTCACAGTGAATAATTTGCAGCATCTTTCCCCAAAGAAAATGGGCTGCCATGAGAGAGAAAGCAAGCGGCATCGACTGCTCTGCAAATTTATACAGACTGCTCGGATATCCAAATGAGTGCAGCCCCGTTCCGTGACTTAGGAGGAGGTGCGTCTGTGGCCAGCTGCTGGGTGGGGCTGGGAGAAGCCCCCAGGCAGCCCAGCTGAAGGCGAGTTCCAGGGGGGTGTCAGGAGACAGGGATGAGAGAACTCCTGGCTTTTTGTTGGCTGAGGAACAGCTCTAGATGTCTAGGTGCTGAGGCAGGAGGGGAAGGTATTGGCTCCTTCCTGACCAGGGTTGTGCAGTTGCTGGAGATTAGTGCATCCTCTTCTCCAAGTACCTTTGGAGGGTGGAGTGGGTCTGATTACTTTTCCGTAGCTGATCAGGAGCAACTACAGTCTAAAGTCGCTTCCTTTCCAAGAAGAGGATGCGGTCGGATTTTTCTCCGGTCTGACACTAGGCCTGTCTGCAGTTCCAGGCAGTGCTCGGACCGGTACCCTTCTTGGAATAAGGCTGTCTTCCTTGGCTTTCGTTTTGACCCGATGCGAGACAGATTTTCTTTCTATTTGAAATCTTGAAGCATACCCAGGCCCTGTGCAGTCCTTGCCCTCTGTGGAATTTGCCAGTCGCAGGCCAGAATTTAGCCTTTCTTTTTGGAAACAAAAGTATTTAATAGCAAAGAGGAGAGAGGGAGCGGGGGTGGAAATCCCATTCGGTGCTGTATACCTACTTGACGGCTGTATGCTGTCAACTGCCTCATTCATTTCAGTGCATTAATAAGTCCCTAAGGCTGATTGTTGTCTCTGGATTCGACTACGTGCAAGTGCTTTTCTATTCCAAAGAGGCTGGTAATCAAAGTCCCAGTGGCAGGGCCAGCACAGTGCAGCCCCTGGCTTAGAATAGACAAACCATGCGTTTTTTCCCTCTGCTACTTAGGCTGAGCCTTGCATTGCCCAGGAATTTTTGTGTCCCTACTCCTGGCTTTCATATACAGTCCAAACAACAAACGTAGGCTTTCTTTCATCATTTTTAATACTGAGAGGGAAGAGAATGAAATGGCTGTGCCATTTTATCTGTCTCTCCCTATGAGGCAGGTGCTCTGTCTGAAGAGGGAAAGAAAACTAGACGTTTATTTGGGTTCATTGCGTTCTTCAGCTTCCAGAAGTCGCAGGGAAAGGATACTCCCCCTGTTTCTCTAGGCGTGTAGGCTGGGACTTCTAGCTCAAATTTATTTTGCTGAGACTTGGGAGTCAAGTTTTATATGTCGTTTTTGATGTAGGACCTAATTAGGCCCTACATATCTTAATGCTTTTTGCTACATCTGCATTAAAGATGGCATTGCATATATTTGCATACAATTTACATTTAAAAGTTAGCCATGCTGTGTGCAATAATCATTTTAACCGAGCGCCATTGACAGTCAATATTGTGAATAAGCAGGCAAAATATGGATTTGCACAGTGCATGCTGTCGTCTTTCTCAAGCAGTCTGGATAATTTTGGATTTCTTTTTTTATTGTTAGGAGATTTCTCTCTCAAAAAAGTGAGTGAGGGCAGCTTAAAGATGAGAGCTCCTGCTTTACCTAGAACCTATCTATGCAGGACCATATTAAACCATGCAAATACTCACCAAAACTTACCCTGAAGTTTGAGCATATTTGGGCTGCTACAAGTACCAAGGTCAGTCAGGATGCTCGGATGTGGCATTCCTTTCTGGAGCTCCAGCTTGGTCTGTCTCAGAGTCTAACCGCTTGCTAAAAAGGGGATCTCCATTAGTAATTATTGGTTCTGGCATGCAAAAGGTGGTTGTTTTACTAATTTGTTTTCGAAAGCGCTGCTAACAGACAACAGTGGAAAATCCTGAGGTCTTCTGGGTATTGCCCTGTAAGTATGCTAGGTTGTTCAACTTCTCATTTATCAGAAATGAAATCACAGAAAGAATTTACAAATAGCAGCAAGTCAGCAAAAGAAACAGTTACCTTAAAGGGCAAAGAATCCTGTCCTTTGACATTTTATGCCAAGCATTCAGTCTGAGAGATGCAGATTTACATTTTGAATAGTCGATTTAAAGAACACCCCAGCAGAAGCATCTGTATTTTACTCAGCAAAACTCAGTCTGTATTCTTCAGCTTAGGGGATCGACATTTTTCACGTTGTAATTATGATGTCAGACTTTCATAAAACCTTTTCAGACATTCATGAAAAAGCATGGGAAGAGCTTGGAGTCAGCTAGTGATTAGGCTAGGAAAGATCCCATGAAGGCACATTCTCTTTAGACAGATTTCAGATCTGATTCTATCAGAGGTGGAAACTGGAAGTTTGACTTTCGTATTCTAGATGAGATGCGCAAACCAGCAGGGCCAAATGTTAATTTCCATCTCGGCAGTTAAGTAATAGGAAAAAACAAGAAGGATGAATAAAATCTACAATCTCTCATCTGCAGGCAAATAATTTTCCTCCTTTGCATTTACTTCTCTGACTGCTTTCGTCTGTGTAGACGTCACAGCCAGCTGAGGTTTGGCAGGTTTGCAAGCTAACGAATTAAGGATTTGATTCTGCAATAAAGAAGTTAGCTGGAGGATTTTCCATTGTCTTGGTCAGGTGCCCTGGAAACATACGTTCCTCTGTTAGTTTTGGGAGCTGAATGAATCATCCCTTCTTCTGCAGTAGATTCCAGTTAGATGGAAAGGTGTTGCTAATCATGCAACTTCTTTTTGTATTGCTAGTTTCTTTATTATTCTTCCTCTAAAAATTGAGCACAGTTGAGTTCATTTGAGAAGTTATGAATTAACATGCTGTGTCTATAGCAGCATGCAGTCAGGTGTGCCAGTACAGCAGCACTGTGTGCCAGCTGATGCAGTTTCATTAACTGGAGTCGCTAATACTGGATTAACCCCTATGAAACTGCTGTAGCTAACTGGGGGATGAAGGCTGTTGCATTTCCCATACAGTTGAATCAACTATGATTCTGTCTGTACTGTGCCTTATAAAAATCAAATAGATTTCACGTTGCTAATCTCAATAATGTAGGCAAAAGTACTTTGGATCATCAATGATGTAACTGTTGCATCTTACCAAGGACATTCAAGTAAAGACTTGCAGAGAGGTGAATACTTCAGGAACACTGAGGATAAGTCAGGGATTTAGGCCTGGTCAGAACTTAGCTTCCTTCCTACCCTGCCTCTGCACTGTGCTGTTGCTCTGAAGCCTACTCAGCACATACGTGAGCTATACACGCCTACTTCATCTGTACAAGTTTAGGACAGCCTGCAGTTGTAAGACTTCCTCAGCTGCTGGATCTCTGTTCTTTTGTGGCTGTGGGAATACCTGCCTGAAAATAGCTGATTTTGTTGCTGGAAAAAAGTCACCACATCGTGTTTGAGAATTTGATTCTATATTAACTTTGCGCTTCTTGACATTCGCAGTTGTGTTTT
>VXAA01001010.1:471860-484072 GCA_013399115.1 Anseranas semipalmata | reverse complement strand
TTATATCATCATCTCATCCAAGTCGATCAAAGCTATTTCCATAGGGGCCCTTTTCAGACAAAAGGCTTTCAGAGCAGAGCGGCTTCTCTGTGAGTGCATTTTACACCACATGAATTGTGTTTAAAAAAAAAAAAAAAAAGTCTGAAAAATGACTTTCATATTTGCTTAGTAAAATACAAGCTTAGTTTCAAAATCCATGAATTCTGAAGTGTCCCCTACTTGGAGAGTGCTCTTCTGAGGTAACATTTCTGCTTTTGTATTTACAGACAGACATTCTAATTATCTGAATGATAATGTGTTGCTGATAACGTATTATATGAGGGTTTAAAAAGCTGGAGGGTGATTATAGATCCTGCACTTGTCCTAAATGATGAGGAACTAAAACATAAGAGAAGAATGCAGAAAATAGAGCATAAAAATTAAATGTTTTAGTAATAAAAGCCATCCAGCTTAAGCACAAAAAAGAGAGGGGGGGGAAGGAAATTCTCACAAGTGATACTGAAACAAGTGAGGGATTTGAATCCAACTCAGAATGGTCTATGTATAATTGATTATTAGAATTTATTTTGATTGTGCTGTTCTTGTTTTTTTTTCTTTTTCTTTTTTCTTAATTACTAAAGCTTAACTGTGCTGTAAAATATGTCAAGAAGGAAATTGCTTGTTTTGGGGTTTCTTGTTCTTGGTCCACATAAATTCAAAATCATTGTGGTTTTTGGCACTTGGAAGGGCATGAACAGTTTTTTCGGACTGTTATCTAACATGAGTTGGCTATAGTTGTTGATATCAGCTGTAAATAATCAGTTACACTGGCATTTAAATTATCATCCTCAATTTTAGTGACCCCCTGCAATCAATTAGACCATTCATGGTGTGCAAATATAGTTTCAAACTGTCAGCAGACCCGGTGACATCTATGAGTTTATACTTCCTTCATATTTTTTTGGGGGGGGGTGGGAATTAGAAATATGAACCTCAGACTGGTATATGATTTAAGAATTAGTAGTAAATCCCCCATAAGAGAGTATGGGACAATTCCAAGAAGCCTTCTTAAGACTTCAAAATTTTCAGTTTTTTATAGTGAGCAAAATAAAGACCTTTTAAGGTCTTACTATAGGAAGATGTGCACAGCAAAAGATCAAGAGGCCACAATCTACACTTGCAGTAAGGGAAATTGCTGCTAGATATGAGAGTGGTCAGGCCCTGGCTTCCCAGAGGAAGTGAGGAGGAGTGGGGATTCCCAGTGGAATCTCCATCCCTAGAGATATTCAGAAGTCAACTGGATGTGGCCCTGAGCAACCTGAAGTAACTCTGAATTTAGCCCAGAAGCTAGCAGGGGTTGCATGGCAGGATGTCCAAAGGTCCTTTCAAAACTAGATTAATGTGTGATTCTCAGCCAAATGAAGAAGCTTCACTGAACGGTTTCTGAAACTGAGCAATTTTTGGTTCAGTGGGTGGATGCTTTCCAACAAAAATGGGAAATATTAGTGTTTATGTATTTGCCAGCGGTCTTTACTGGCATATAATGAAATATGATTTTCTTCTTACAATTATATAAATGACATGTAACATTTTTCAATGTCACATGTTTCTTTGTTACCGTAAAACACCCTGCTGCCATCTGGTTACCAGTGGGTTTTATTTGGATTTAACATGAAACAGTCTTTGTCTTTTAATATCAAAGAAATACTGTTATTGTAGCATATACACTGCCCAGTGTTGGAACCGTGGAGGCATATGTTCTTTTAGTGCATATTTTAAGAATTACTATTGACTTTTAAACAGGCAGTATTTTGGAACTGCAAGAGATTAAGCATAAAATGTCATCAGTCCTTTGTATTTGTTTGTAACATGATGCCTAAGCCATTTGGAAGTGATGCTGTTAGTTCCGTTTAAATGGAGAACTACCTTTTCTCCAAAGCAGTTCATCTGACCTTTGGGCAAGAGCTCTGAGCGCTGCTGAGAAACCTGTCTGTGGAGGGGACTGCAAGAACAGTGCATGTGGCATGGCTGTAATGGAAAGTTAGAGAGTTCTCTGCAACGCTTTGCTCTTAAATTTACGCTCTGAAATGATAGAAGCAGGCTAAGGACAGAATTTGTAAAATTCTTTGCAGCCTACACATTGTAAGTCAGGCAATCTTTTATAGAATTATTTAAACTGGGAGGTTTTACATGGATGTTTTCCATTCTTAGCTTTTTAATGCTCAAAATTGCTCAGTGTTTAGTTATTTAGATTTAAGTTTAAAAACTGTTCTAGAATGCAACATTGAAAGGAAATTGCTTGCAAAACAGAGCTCAGGAAATGAGAGAGCTGTCAGTTTATCGCATCTGTTGGGCACCAAGGTAAAGCCTTAGAACATTTTTTGTTTTGTAGTACACGTTCCATGGGAGATGAGCTAGCAGTATTTGCAGTTCATGTGTTTATTAATCTGTTGGCTTTTATTTCTTGTAGGTTGTGCAAATTAAAAAAACAGTAAGCTCTTCATCATGGTCTGGCTTGGTAGAGCTGTGTCTTTCTAAGTCTGTCAGCAAATATATCAAAATGCAAACCCACCCTGGCAAAGCGTGTTGCCTGGCTGACTTCCTGGAGGCTGGCTATGCACACAAAAGGTCCATGTCCACTCACTCTCACTTTAAAGGAAATTTGGTTTTCATTGTCAAGTGCACACCTTAACAACACTTTTCTACTCTGACATTTCTTTTGTTCGATGAAGGGGTCTCGTGACCAGATTCTGCCCTGGCGGACCACTTGTAGAGTCAGAACAGATGTGTATGTTGGATCTTTTCAATCTATTTGTGTTCATTGTGTTTGGTATTCTGTTATTTAGGCTTATGACTTCTTGTGTAGACTTTGTGCTTTGAAAATGGCCTTGTAATAACTATCACAATTTATCCTGTTATCTTAAAGAAGTAAAAAAAGATGGAGAGGCTGTGGCAAAGGGTTAGCCATGGGTTCACTTGTAACAGGTACGGCCATGCATCGAGTTCTTTTACTATAGTAACAGATTGATACGAGGATTGTACTTTTACAGAGCCCATCAGGAGGCCATGGATTAAGAAGCTCAAAATATCTGTGTATAGGTATCTGTTCAGAATTCAACAGCATGAGGTTTTTAGCACCATAGTTAATTTACTTGTGCTTTTTGCCTGTGTTCTTGATGTATGCCTCAGTTTTATCGAGCTCTCTTTAGAACCGGCTTTAAAAACTCCGCTTGATCCTTGCATTGGCCTTAGGACCTTTTCCAAACAAATGTCCTGACTGATGCTTCTTGAGGCATCTGCAGGTATCCAGGGTTATGCAGAAGCATAAATAGCCTTGAGGAGGAGAAAAGGTCACAAGCTTACTTTGCAGAACAAGCCAAAAAATATTTTGCTTGTTAAAACAGTCGAAGTTCTTCTTTGCTTTTATATTTTTTCTTGTTAGTGGATATTTTATCTTCCATTTTTAACAGCAAATTGATCTTTTCTGTCAAGAAACGCTGTCAATAAGAGTAGAAGCCTAAAAGGTAATTTATATCATGGAAGAAAATCTCAAATAGAAGCAAAAGGGGTTTTCTTCTGTGTTGCAAAGTGAATGTCTCTGAGACATTCAAAAGGATGGAAAAACTTACCCATTTTGTCTCGTGACGTCTGTGAATCAGGATCCTGCACATCAGGGGCTGCACAGAGTTTTGGGCCGTGGCCCTACACAAGGGGTCCTGTGATCTGCAGCCATTTTGAAGGGACAGCACACAAACTTCGTTGCCAGCATAGATGGAATATCATGCAGAATATGCAAAGGCAGGGTATGACAAAGTATCAAGAGTGAGTAAATGTGCAGTGGGGGGGAAATGGGGAGCGTGTTAAGCATCTGTTCTGGTCAGAAGCACAAGATAATTTGCCTTACTTTTCCTTACTAATCATCTGGTGTTCTCTCCTTCGAATTAATGTGGTGTTACAAAAACGTGTCAGATTAGGTCATTGATCCATCCATTTGCCGTTGATAGTACCGTTTTGGGAAGAGATACAAAGACTCAACTTAGCAGAACAGTTCATCTGTCCCTGCTGGCAGGGGTTGTATGAATTATCCATATGAACTACAGGAGTTTCTCCTAGGCTCTTGGCCTTTATGATATCCTATGGCAATGAGTTCCGCTGACTGCTGTGTGTGTTTAGATGGATCTCTTCGTGTCCTTTCCTGTGTGAAAGGATAAATAGGTGTATGTTCTTTACCTTTCGTAAAATTACCAGTGTTCTACATCTATTTGTCCTATCTGATCATTTCTTTTCAGAACTAAGGTGCCCAGATTTCGTAACCATATGTGAAGTTTCCTTACATTGAAGTTTCTTAATGCAGCCGTTATGAAGTTTGGGTTTTGTTCCTGCAGTTAACAGAAACAACCCTTTGTAAACTTTTGTTTGCATGAGGAGCATCAGAATGAGGGAATACATTTGTTCCAAGTGATATCACAATAACTTGGGGTTTCTATAATTAAAACCAAAATGCAAAAAGAGCACAATAAGTATAAAATTTTTTCCACTGGGCTTTTGCTTCTGGTTTCACTTCTCTCTTAGCTTCAGTGCTCTTCCTTTCTCCAGTTCTTCTACCTTGCTTTTCCTGTCCTCCCTCAAACCAGGCTATGTGCTATCAGAGTCATTTTTTTCTAGTCGGTCTTTCCTTAAGCAGTCTGGGTCTGGCCAGAAAAAACAAGGCTGGCTATATCTAGAGGCCAGAATAGGTGAGACCTGTCTTTTCAGTTCAGAGAAAAATCCTGCTTACCAGTGTCTTTTTTTGTACTTGACAGCACTTTCTCAAAAATGTCTTCCATGCAAAATTAGAAGCTAAGATATGTTGCTATATGCCAAGGGAGCAGGGGATGAAGAATTTAGAAATCCAGGCATCTGTGAATAGCTCTGTGACCAGATTGTTACGTGACTTTGTGAAGTGCTTATAACCTGTCTCTGTCTCCCTTTTTGACACTGGAAAATGTCTAAATAATGTTTTTGTCACTGTGGCTTTATCGAGGCTTAATTAGTAGATGCCCACAAAGCACAGAAAAAATTGGTGCATTTCTCAGAGTTAATTGCAGTGATAGGCTTAGCAGTGCCAGAAGCGCGTAAGCTTGCCCTTCTGAGAATGGTCGGAATTGGCTGCTGCCAAGTGTTTTCTGCAAGTCACAGATTTATGACAACTCATGGCTGAATTTCTTAAGTTAAATAGTGTGAAATACTTAAATTGCTTACTTTATGATGTCTACATTATTTAGAAGGTTAATGGTTAATCCAGGATCTAATAGAGGTAGTCGCTTGTCCTTCATCTGGTAGTATCTATTATTAAAGTTGACTTGAGTTTTCTCCTCAAAGGACAACTAATCTGATCATCAGTTTATATGGAGCCCCTGAGACTGTTGTTGGTTTATTGCAGGGGTGTATGTGCAGGTCAGGTAACTGTAATCTGCAGTGAATGAGCTTTGTGCATTAAATTTACATTTCGAGAATGCAGTTTTGGGCAGATCTGTTGGTTGTCAGAAACCTGCCGGTGTGTCTCTTTCGTTGCTCTATAAACGTGTCTTTGGGTCATCTGCATCTCCTCTGGAAGTTTTGGCTATGGGTATTCAGCTTCTCTCTTGACAGCAGCACAGTAGGCAGGTGAGCACTGTAAGTGGCTGTAGCTGAGAATATCTTGATGAGTGGGACTGACTCCTGCTCCTGTGACAGGGCATGTGCATGAAATGTGCCTTCTTTTCTAATTTTTTCACTAAAAAGTACTGGTGTGGTTCACCAGTACTTCTCAACCCAAAGCAAGGTCCCCTCTGCTCTACAGCTAGGCACACCCCAGCTTTCACACCGCTTTCCGTTTCTGATTTGGCACCGCAAGCCTGAGTGTTTGGATCCCCATGAGTAGCACTTACTGCCCATATGAAATAGGGGAAGTACCTATGCAGATTATTAATGGGGATGCCTACTACCTACCTGTTTTCAAGTGTCTCTTCTTGGCTCTGCTTATAGAAAGTGTTGGAATGCATTAAGGTATGCGCATATCCCTTGCTTCTACAGCTAATTGCAGGGAGTGGTAGGTTTTCTGAATAGCTGAATTAAAAAAAAAAAAAAAAGAGAGGGGGGGGGGGGGTGAGCAGCAGGGGCAGAGGGGTGCCAAATGCTCCAGGGTGCTCTTCCAATATAAGTCAAGAAAGTTACAGATAAATACAGTGGCGAAACCTGTGGAGCTTGCTGCAAACCTTGTGAAGTAACGTAAGAACGGTCCTTTGAGTTTCAACCCAAAGGCTTTGCCACTGGTAGCAGAGATAACTGAGGAGGCCAGTGTTGGGATTGCTGCTAATGAATAGCTGTTTGAACCGGGGTGTATGAGACTGTCCTTGTTTTCCATAATCAAGGAAGTGGGAAGAACAGCATTGCTGATATTTACCTACATGCTAACGTGGGTAGAAGTGCTGCTGCTTTACAGCAGCCACTGTGTAGGGATTTATCCATACTAAAAAACGTAACAATGGCTATGCTAGGTCAGATCAAGCTCAGTCTCCTGTCTGAAACAGTAACCACATGTCTAAACCATTTAATATCAAGTCAACCAGTCATTTTAAATTCAGTATTTGCATTCTGAGGAAATGGAAACTTCCTTCTTCTTTATGAAGCCATTCCTCTAATTCTTTCTGTGTTCATTCTTTTAGCACATTCAGAAGCTCTCTGATGTTCAAGATTAAATTAACAGGATTCCCCCTGCTGTTTCTATTGAATTCAGTTAATATAATGAGTTTATTGTTAAATTAAACAAAATAAAGCCTGCAATGTGGCAGCAATACCACTGAGATCCCATAATTTCCACCTAATAACTAGTGTCTGTACTGTGGGTTAGAGCTTAAATGGGGGAGTGTGTGCGCCTGTCAGACATGTTAAATACTTTTCATAATAATTTTGTTTGGACATATAATCAGTGACAAAAACAACGTGCCTGTGACATAGAATTCAATACTTTTATCTCTAGTACAGCAAATTCATTTCCCTGTGTCTTTCTTGCTTTACCTGTGTACGCTTAAAAATTCTCAAGGTGTTTCCATGACTTGGATGATGCATATTGTCTCACTGTTGCTGAACCTGAATATTTGGAGAGCTATGGCTTAGACTGCTGGCTCAGTGAAATTATTCCCTCTAATGCTTGTGGTAATACAAACGTGCTCTGGGCAGGGGCTAGGCCATACCTCACGGCAGCACCAGCCAGAGCCCTTCCCTACTTGTTCAGCATCTGTGTTATGTTCTCTTCTCCACCACTGCAGTTCCATCGTATAAGGAAGTTTCATCTGTCTTTTCTTTTTAAGCTACTTGTTGTTGTTGTTGTTGTTGTTGTTGTTGTTGTTGTTCCACCATCTGTTATTTCTCTGCCCATAACACTCGTTATCCGTGATCTCTCTTACTGCTCTCATTTTGTGTGTGCATGTCTGCTTTTGTGGCCAAACACAAAAGCTAGCTAGAAGCTGAATTTTTTTTGTATTCTTGCATCAATTCAAGTAGCAGAGCCATGGGGTCCTAGGATCGTATCCATCAATGACTGCAGGATGTGTCCGGAGTGAATGTCATTACGGAGCATTACACTTCGTTGTGTCTTAATTTTACACACTCTTCTTTTCTCTTGTTTTCTGCAACGTGCCTGTGTCTCTATGAACTGCAAAGATTTTCAGCTTTGAGGCCTGACAAGGCCTGGAAAAACATGAGATTCAGTTTTGCCGTTTGTTTTACTTGGTTCTGATCTCCAAATGATACAGGCCTACTTGTGGGTTTGTAGCCTTGCTTATATTTTGAGAGGATTCTAGCACTTGGATTTTGGTCTATTGCTAATTGAAGTCCTATTAAACTTAATGCCTGCTTTTGATTAATTGAAACCTGTTGTTTGGTTAGTAACTTAACTCTGAGACACGGAGCTTTGACACTGAAATGCTTGCAAGGCATGTGCATGTGCAGCTCAAAGCCTGGGATGATTGCATAAGCCCCTGTGAAATGAAACTGCTGACTTACCGCTGAGACTCGCTCTTAGATGAGAGTTTATTTAACATTTGGAAAGTAACGTGTGGCTAATGTTATTACCATTCTTTCAGGTTTTATTTGAAAATAAAACAACAACAACAAAACATCCCACTCTACTTCTGGAAAGTTATTTTTCTTTTCTATAACAGACCTCTACAGGTTAAATTTATTTAACAATTTTCCATCAGTTGAGTGGCACAAACTATTAAGTGTTAACTGTAGAAAGGTTGCTATTCCGGCTGCTAAACCGCTTGAAACATTAAACATGTTACAGGAAGTTGTTTTTCCAGTCTCTTAAGTGGTTCTAAGTGTTGGAGAGATGTTTAAAATTCTTACCTCTCTTGCCCTCCCCAGAAATCCATCTGCAGCTCAGCTGCTCACAATGGTCTTTGCAGTCTGGGCCTGTTTAGATTTTGCTCATGAAACCAAGTGTGAAATCTGTGGCCACAAGCCAATCCCTGTCCCATAAGGCTGAGATTGCTGAAGCCTCCTCAGAAGCTAAAAGAAAATGAAACAGGAGAACAAGCCGGCATATTTGTAAAAGCAGATCCCTCCAAGCGTCTTGTTTGTTCAAGCAGGGCTTCTTCACAGGTCATCTCCAAACGATTCCAATCCTGCTGCAAGGTTCTCTTCTCCTCCTGCCAGTTTCAGTGCTGCGGAGAGAGCAGTGTGTGCGGAGTCGGGATGCCAGGGCTCTTCGCTGGCCTGGTCACTGATCTGGGTGTCCGGGGTGATTCCTCCACAAGATTGCTTGTGCGAGGTTAGTGACAAGTTGCCTAGTCTATGGGGATTTGGGGTGTCAGGTTAAATTCTCAAGTTCATGATAAATCTCAGTGACCCATACAAATCTGTTGTATGGCATCCTCAAAGGAGTTAGGACTCCATTTGAAATAATAAATGTTTTGTGTGTAAATAAGTACTGTAAGTGCTTCAAGGCAGCAGGCAGGCATTCTCCATACACTGGTACAGTGGCTAGCACTAGTGGAGCCTCATCACGTTATAATTAATTAAAAAAAAAAAAAAAGTTTCTTGTGTAGATCTCAAAATAAGGAGAGGCTCCCAAGTCCCTTGATAAACAGCGCAAAATTCTCTGTATTCCCTATCTTAGTACTCAGAGGTTCAATGGTATTTTTTGTTTTTTTTCTCAAAAACTCTTTCTCACCAAATGAGTCTATCAAACAGCCTTGCCAAAGTCCTTGCTACTGTCATGGAAATCATACTGTTTTGTTGCTTGAAAGTATCATATTTCATTAGAATGATGTGATGCTGGATAGTAGGAAGAAATTCTTCACTATGAGGGTGGTGAGGCACTGGAACAGGCTGCCCAGAGAAGCTGGGGATGCGCTGTGATGTGGATGTTCGTGAAAGTGCCCAAGGCCAGGCTGGATGGGGCTTTGGGCAGCCTGGGCTGGTGGGAGGTGTCCCTGCCCATGGCAGGGGGTTGGAACTGGGTGGTCTGTAAGGTCCCTTCCAACCCAAACTGTTCTGTGATTCTATGATGCAAGCACTTACATATTTAAAACAAAGTACAGCCTCGGAACTGAAGGAAGTTTTGGATTGGCAATGCTTCATGACAGATCTCAGAGCATGAAGACCTGCTGTCCCATGCATACAGTAATTCTGGCCCTCAAAAGAAACCTTCTTGGCCCCACGTGGTTCATCAGAAGTGGACAACAGGCCTCTTTTAGAGGAAATGTCAGGTACTTCCCATTATCTCAGGATTTTAGGAGTTCCATGCTTTTTTGCCCTTGGTCCTCATTTGTCCCTTCTATATTTTTCTTCTCTCTGTTGAGCCTTCTCCCTCAGCCCTTGACAGGGATCGCTCCCTGGGGTTCCTTTCACTGTGGAATTAGCAAAGTGGCAAAAGAAGTTGTTCTTTGTAAAGCTCTGAAGGCAAAGGTTGGGTGAACAGTGTTTCTGTGGCTCTTGTTTTCCCTTTTCATTTTCTTTTCTTTGTGGATATGGTGTGCTATTTTTTTTTCCCTAAACAGAAGGAAAAACAATGTAGTAGGTGAGGTAGCCTTAGCAGGTGAAATATATATCTGAGAGAGAAAACGGCCTCAGTAAATATGATGCCTAGAAATAGAAGCAGGCACAAGGTATTGCATGGATTTTTCCCTGCCTGCTCCTTCCGGATAAAAGGCTGTTAGCTCAAATAAGTATAGACAGACGAGAAGTTCCAAGCCAAACCGGGACTCCTGGCAAACATCAGATCAGGCTGAAAATACCACTCCAAGTTAGAGACAGTGCTCCAGTTAGAGGTGTGACATCCCACACAGATCACTTTGAGCAACTGCGCTGGGGAAAGTGTTGGGTTTATCTACTGTTAAATAAGAAAACATGTCTAGCTGTAAGACAGGAGGAAGGATGGAATTGGAATGAGGAGCAGAGGGCATGAAGAAGAAGAAAATTCTGCTCCAAGGTCACCTTTTACCAAAGTTAGGGAGGGGAGATTGAAGAGAGCTTTCTTACTGCTTTTGATGGCTAAGGGCTGCTGCAGTCCTGGCAAGTCTCTCAGGAATGGTTCAGGAAGATCTGCTGCCATACCTGAGGCAGACACTCATTTATCTGAGACACTGTGCTCCGACTGCTAACAACCAGCTCAAATTGGCTTATTTTTTCACATTTGTCACAGAGCCAGCTGCATTGTCTCAGCTGTGCCTCTATGAACAGGGAAGTACAGACCCAGAAAAAGTTTGAGTCATTACTTTTAAATATTCCTTCACCCTCTCATCTTGTCTTAAAAAAAAAACAACAAAAAAAAAACCAAAAACAAAAAAAAAACCAACTATGTTTATAACCCTCCTTTTCTTTGTTACCTTGAAGTCTTGGAATAGTTCCAATCTTTTCTGCAAGTAGATACTCATTCCTAACAGTATCTTGTTATAGCATCCACTGATAGAAAACTGAAATTACCTACCTCTCAGGTATTCTGAACCCCATTGTAATGTCTGCCCTCATCTGGCACCAAAGAAGGTTTTCTACTGGAGATGGAGGGGAGAATGAGTTAAGATGGTTGATGAATGACTCCCTGTTGGGGTAGTGATGTTTGAATTTTCAGTCTCATCAGCTCCTTGCCTTCTTATTCCCACAAAGGGATTTCTGTCAGAGCCTCCACAAGGAAAATTTCTGCCAGGAATGTTGGTGAAGCTCTGCTTGAGCTGTGTGGGAATAATATCAACTGTTATTCTTATCAGTTATTATACAATGCATCAATTATTATGTCTGTGTGACCTGACCACCTTTCCCCACCTAGCACTGCGTTGCCTGCTAGGTCAGAGACTGGTTCATCAACTGGCTTCTGGCTTAAACCAGAAGAGTGCTTTTGTCAGTGAAAGGACATGGATCCAGCACTTGATATTGCCAGGTGTGACAGTTGTAGGTGTTTGCACATCACTTTGTGGTGTGGGTACAGGTGTTCTCAAAGGCATCTTCAAGTTAAGTGACTTGTCCCCGGTCACCCAGCAGGTTGGTGGCAAAGCCAGGAATATTATGGAAACCTTCCTGGGCCCCAGACCAAATACTTATAATCTAAACGTGAAAATATGCTGGAGTCTCCTTTTCAGTGCATTTGCCAGGAATCAGTAAGTAGCAGTCACAAGCGTTAATAGATAACAGAAAGATACATTATTTTATACTATACAGCATTTAGGAGTTGCAATTCCTATAATGGTGCTAGTTTGGAGTGCGTTGATGTCTAATCTCCCTAGTAGTTTGTTAGGATTTAATTTACCTCTGCTTGGATTGCTGTCTATTTTCACCTGTACATACTTTTTCTTTGGGACCTGGAATTGTTCATTGATTTCTTAAATGTTATTTGGCTTGTCTCAACCATGGAAGAGAGGTGATTGTTTGTTTTGTTGATTTGCAGTAGGCACATTTTAGAGCAAACCACAGAACCTGTCTGTATTGGTTTCATCAATGATAATTTCTCAGACTGGTTTTAAATGCAAAATCTATATCACTTTGTGCTCTGATTATACTTGCCCTCAAATAAGGAGTCTCAACTAGATCTCTGCCGGGTTCGAGATAATTTCCAGGTGGTGCTTTCTCCTTTTCCTCTCTCCAGTAAATTTGTGAACCTGTGCCCTGGTGATGAGACAGGAGCCACTGCATTACTGCAGAAACCCTTTTCAGAGAACTCAAACGAAAACTATATATAAGGGGGGGGGGGGGGGGGGCGGGGTTGGCCTGTTTCA
>VXAA01001010.1:422494-471854 GCA_013399115.1 Anseranas semipalmata | reverse complement strand
ATTGCCTGTATTCACACCAGAGAAGCCCCTCCAATTTGAGATGAGATTTGCTCAGTTTCCGACAATGAGAGGAAGAGTGGCAGATGCCTTACAGTTTGCATCAGATGCTCCAAAATGAGGAACCAAGTTTTCGGGCTTTGGTAAAAGAGAAATCTCCCACTCACCTCCGTGGTTATAGTCAGAAATTTCTAACAGATCTTTTGGAAAGAAATGCTTCCCTGCTTGAGAGCACTAAAATGTCTTATGTTGTAATAGCTGATGAGTGAGGTAGTGGTAGAACTGACAGAATGATAATACCGATTGTGTTTAGAGAGACACCAGCTGTACAGCTGGAAGAGTTGCTAAAATGAAAAAAAAATAAATCATTTGCAGAAACAAATCCATTCACAGACTTAGGAGCATTTGCCATGGAAGATTTACACTGCACGGAGTACTTAGTTACAGGTGCTGCAACTCAAATGTCACTCAGATAAGCAGTTGAGCCCCAGTTTTGACATTGTGTTGAATGGTCTTAAGAAAGCTGTGTTATAATGACAGTTGCTAGCAAGTTCCTTCAGGTGGAAAGCACGGTAAATATAGGCACACAGAGCTTGAGCTTTATTGGTAAAGTAAGTGAATCTAACTATAGAGGAACTGTGGTAAGAGAGTGCTGTTGTGTTTCTTCTATGATTATTTCCATCACAGTTGATGAGGCAGTTGTGCTGCAAATACCACTCTTCTGTCCTTGAAAGCACCTAATGCTTTTCCCATTCCTAGTGGCTGTTTCGGTTCCTTAGTCTCGGAACTCTTTAGAATGCAAGTAAACCTTTATGGATGTAAGTAAACCTTTTGTACTTGATACAGGTAAACTTTTACCAAGCACAAATAAAATGTACCATTGCTTAAAAAAATCAGGTAACTTTAAAATGTATGAGAGTGTATGTGTGGATACATACACACACTGTGCCTGTTGGGTAATAAGCAATTGCATTTTTTTTTTTTTTTTTTTGTCACAGATGTTGTAATTCAGCAGTAGCTTTGTACCGGGATGGCTTCCAGGTAATGTTATTAATGACAAAAGTCCTGAAATCATAAAGTTTCAACTCAAAAGACTTATGAGTTGTGAAATACAGCTCAGTGTTGTTGATATCCTGAGTAGCCACCAGATCTGTTGTCTCTTACGTAATAGGATTGTTTGATCTGTTTTTGTGTGGTTAAGTAGTTGAGGCGATCCTTCTATAACTTTTCGCACTTACAGCTAAAAATTGAACTATTATACACAAAATTGGTGATGAATGCTTACATCAGAAAGGGAAAAAAATGGTTTGATTTCTTCAGAAAAGTGAAATTCTTATTTGGGAGACTATTTTAAACAATCCTCTCTTCTAATTAAAGTGATCCTGAAAGCTGCTAATTTTTGAATGAGCTTGTGTTACTGGGTAACGATCTTATTCTGGAGTTAGTGCTGCTCTGAAGCAGTCTAGTTTGTGTTCATTTTCTTGGCTATTTTCCTAACTTGTTGCTAGAGCGTTGCACGAGTGGAATCTCACTTGTTTACTGGCTCCGAGTGATTGCATTAGTAGCTGGCTGTAGCACGCAGCGAACAGGGTGGGGTTTGAAAGCAACTGTTCGCAGGAACCCTGAAACGCATCTCGCTACCCATGTAATAAGGGAACCTGTTGTATCATTTAAATAGATGAGAGCTGACAATGTTTAAACGTGCAATGATTTGGAGCACGTGTGGAGCACACACACGCTTCTGCGGTTTCCGTGTCCAGCGGCGGGTGGTGGCAGTGCCGGTGCCTGTGCCAGGCCCCCGCTCGCTGCCCGTCGCCGTCCTGCTGCCTGCCGGGCTGGCAGCGCGGTTGGGCCGACTGGGGGGCCGCGTCCTGGTACCGGCACGGGGCTCGCGGAGGGGCACAGCGGGGTTTGGGCCAGGCCTCCAGAACGAGCACGTTTTGCGCTCCTTGAAGAGAGCGCCCTGTACTTATTACAGCACTAATTATTGGCAAGGATTTGCACTAGGTGCCAAGGGAATTACCTGTCTAAATCCCTTTGAAAAATCAATTTAAGTCCCTTCACAGTAAAGTCTGATGGTGGTGTTGTCTCTGTGTTACGGTTTTTGGCTAAGGAAAGCAGTGTGGTTTAAGATTCGGTGCTAGGAATGACAGATGCAAAAGATGCAAGATGTTATTTCTGTGGACACATGGAACAGCTCTGCACAACTAGCAGCGCAGGTAAACGCTCTGTATTAGCAGCGTACACGCGTTACGGAGCACAGTTCTGTGTAAACGCCGACCTTCGGGAATGCTTACCAGTTAACCCATTTCTGAATCCTTAGTGAAGTCATATTAGCTTCTATTACAACTGGCCTTGTGAGGCGTTGTAGAGAACATGAAACGTAAGTATCACAAATCTGTAATGGCACCGCGTGTTGTAGGCCTCTGAGTACATGTGACAGAAGCGTGGCCCCGCTGTTAACCCCTGTTGGACAGGGCGCTGCACCTTTCCCGGACTTCATTTCTGGCTTCATTCGTGCAGCCTGTGGCAGATGGGGTCAACCACCAGTTGCAGAACATAACTAAAGCACAGGGCTCGTAATCAGGTGGATGCACGCAGAGGCAGAGAGCTGCTTCACTCTAAACTCCGACTCACCGTGCAAGCTGTGACTAAGGTGGCCAAGTGAATTCATTTTGCTCATTTTCCTTTGATCACTTTGGGTGTGGGGGCATCAAATGGCACCTTAGAATTGATCTGGATTCTTCAAACTTTCTTGTGGTATGTCTGCAGTGACCGGGTAGCTGGAGCCATAAAAACTGAAGAAGGGTCGAACAGAAGCTGAGAGATTAGGTTTGAGTGTATCTCATCCTGAACAGATGCAACAACTAGTCCCTGGATTATAGCTGTTCGTTACAACTGACTAGGGCTTGCACACAAAAGTAGGTGTAGACAGTTTTCAAATATATTTGGGGAGGGGGTCATAGTCACTAGCTCGTATTGTTATTGCAGGCAGAGTAGAATTGCTATGAGTTTTGACTCATGAAAATTATCCAGTACCTACAAAATAGGGCAAGTGGTCTGTTCTTGTGAGTGTGAAGGCCTTCAATTTGAGACTTTATTATAATGAATCCATAAATTTTTCTTCTCTTTATTACAAGAAATTACTTTCTTTGCTGGGAAATGCTTACAGTGAAAGTTAGAATCAACTCCAATTGTGCTGCAAAGACCCTTAAAAACTAGCCATTGTGCAAACTAACAACTATCAAAATGAATTATTTCTAACGTATTTGCTTTTAATAGTACCTTACAGTGTTCTATGTACAAAGAAAGCATAAAATCTTCTATTTGTAGTGTGTTGTAAATTCCCCTGGATGTAACAGGGCTGAATACATGCTGGAATAGAGTTTGTGTGTGATGGAACAGTGTTTTATATTTTCTTATCCATGTAAGATCTGGAGAAAACCTTTCGAAGTGCTGTAGTCTAGTGATCTGACACAGGAACAGACTAAAGACTTCTGGAAGTCTGGCTGTACACAGGCTTATTTACCCTTTCCTGCCTGACAGGGTAGAGGTATTTTCAGAGCCTTTGAGTATGTCCTATCTTAAATAGATACTGAATTGTTACATTAATAGGAAATTATGTGAGAGTAAATGCAACATAAGGACTGTGATCTTGAATTCCCTGCAATAATGTAGCATTCTCTGTGAAAAGCTTTTTCTTTTTCTTCCGTTTTCAAAACTAGTTTATGTAGTGGAGCTCTGCTGTAGAATTGTTCACATCAGCATTCTAGCAAGTGGATTATTCTCATCTGATAAGATTGGAAATAAACATCTATGGTAGGAAGTGTAGTGAATATTTTTCTCCACCTCACTTTCAGAAAATAGGTTCTGCCAGATAGCATGCAATGGTGTATAATCCCACTGTTCTGTGGTTGGGATTTCATCTGGAACAGTGGAAGAAGATGAACTTTAAATTCTTGGCTGCATTTGCCGGAAAGTCTTTTTGGAAGATTATTTGAATGGTATTTGCTCATCATTCAGAATAAGTTAGTTGACTGATTTATGAATCTTTTTATTGATTTTTAGCCAAAAGAAGCAGTGAAGTTTTATTTAGCACTATCGTACATTGTGTGAGTTTCAAAAGCATTCAGACACATAGTTGGCCTTTCAGTTTTAAAGGGATTATGGGTTTGGTTTGTTGTTAACCATGAAAATAGTTGATTGCTTGGCAATGTAATAAATAATGCAGACTCACAGAAATACTCTTAATGGCAATATTCTTAGTTTGCAACCAGCACAGCCTGGCTTTCACCTCAACTTTCTTCATTTAATGTCAGTTTCCTGCTTATGCATGGGTATCAAAGGTCTAATCAGCTGGGAAACCTGCATTAAAAACTTTCTTAACCTCACCCAACCAAGTGTATAAAAGACATCTTGAACTCCTATAATAATGTTTTCTTTCTCCTCTAAAATTAGATTTGGATCCAAATTGCAATCTGGGCTCACACCTATTTCTGTAAAAACAGACCTTGTTCACTCTGCCATGTACATTAGCAGACTTCCAGGGTGAAATGTAACAGTTGTTAGGTAGCCAACAGTAACAATAGGATAGGGAATAGGACGTAGATGAGGATTTCTTAAGAATATAGCACTACTAATTTCTATAAACTACTAAATTCAATGTATGTAGACAAAACAGCTGTAGAAGTGTAAAACTTTTGGCAAGCTTATGCTTTGGGATGTTGATTTCTAGTACAATTGTTCACTGAGGGTTTATGTGCAAATATATCAGCAAGGAAGAAGTGTAACAGATGACAGAAGAGTTGCCACTGTAGAGATTTAGTTGTAAGTAATTTGCTTGAATGTTGTTTACTGTAAATAGTATCCAAAAAAGGTACATCAGTCTTAGAAGCCTAAGAAAAAAAGAGTTCTGTGTGACTTCTCCTTAACCTAATCTGTTTTATGACTCAATCCATTCACTATAATAAGAAAACAAAGTAAACAGTGTACTCCAAATGCAAAAATATGGTGTTCTTCTGAATCTGCCATCATAATTTAGACGATTATTTAATATGTTCTGTAACTTGTAAGTATGTAAAAGATGTTTTGAGAAGAACATATCAAATCCACCAAAGTGCTCGTAAAATTAACTCCAGATACTTACTACCTTCTAGGTTATCATTTCTGATCTTCATCATGCGTTTAACTTCTTCATGCGGGAACTAGTTTACCATAGCTGATTTGTGATTGCAAGGATTAATGAGTACTTCCATGTGAAAAACAGACTTTCAGTCAAGGCCCGGATGTTCAGCTGATTTATGATTAGCTGAGCTGATAGAGGAGCTTGCTCTTGTTCATCTCCAGAATGCAGTGGCTTTTTCTTTTTTTTTTTTTTTTTTTTTTTTTCTTTTTGAGGTTACCCATGGATTTAGAAGTGAAAATATCCTCATTATGAATGACAAAGCTAGTTTAGATCAGACACAGATTTTGGAAGTGCATTGGTAATTAAAATTTTTGTTTTCCATCTGAAAGGAAACTTGGTTACTAAGCAAGCTTATTAATAATTATGCAGGCATTAAGTGAAATGTTATTTTCAAATAGCATCAAATAACCAAGGCACGGTGTAATATTGTTGGCTGTTTAGAACAATGGAAAATTATCCCCGTGTAGCTGTCTAAGCTACTTGTGCTTCTCCCATTGGGCAGAAGGGTGGTTCGAAGCCATGTAATGCTGGTACCGTGAGTTCTTTGCATTCTGAAGTGCAGCCCCCTCCTGGTTTTTTACAAAAATGTGGTTGATCACTTGTGACTGGATCCAGTTGTAATCTGAATCTTTATTAGGAATATGAAATCATTAGCAAGCTGCTGCTTTTCTGAGGCAACACTGGGGGAGTAAAGTGTTTGCGCCCTGTTTTCTTTATGTGCTGTTATTTTATGTTTGCAAAATGTAAAAGCATCGTGCCCATTTCTGCTAGTCTCCCCCTGTGGTTGCTCGAGCTGCGGGGCTGATTTGACTGTTCCAGTGCAGACCTGGGTTGCGAGAGCTACGTCTCGGGGGGCACGCGCGTAAGGGAAGGAGGGGTGGGCGAGGGTGCAGCTGGGAGCGAGGGGAGCTGCGCCTCGGGCTGCAGCAGCAGAGGTGGGGATGGGCTCCTGCGGCCCCTCCCGGCGCCCCCCCGCCCTCCCCCGCTTAATCCAGCCGTGTGCCCGAGTGCTCAGCGAGGGGGATTACTTTAAGTCTGCATATTTCATCTTCCCTGCGTCCAGGTCAATTTACTGGCTGGGCACAGTGAGCCAGAAACCGATTGGTGTAGCGTGGTGCAGAAGCAGCCAGCTGAACTTTAATAAAAGGCAAGGCATCAATTTGAGAGGTTACTGTGTTTACAGGTTCTCCTGCCGGATAAATCAGAGGACACCCAGGCCAAAATAAACAGCCAGTTTTTCTTTTTTTCTTCCTTTGTGGCAAGGTGATTACATTTAAGAGAAGTGTAGGAATTTCCATCTTTCCAGTGACACCATATGAGAACCCGCTTAGCACTGAATAGTGACAGCAAATGCTGAAGTGGAAAAAATATTTTCATCCATCTGCACTAATCTTCTTTTACTCCAAGATTTAGAGAGAGGGGGGGAAAAATGAAAGAGTGGAATCAGAAAAATCTTAAAAGCTTGGCTTAAGCTTTTAGCTTTGCCAGCTCATTCCCTAGTCAACGAAGAAAGTGCCAGACTTCTGCATTTGTGGTGGGGATGTTGGGATTTTAATAATTTGAACAGTGATGCCTGCAGACGTTATTACCGAAAATAAATAAATATCAGCCTTCAAATATAAACAGAGGAAGGAGAAGTAATAGCTGGACTGAATTGATTCTTTTTTTAAAGCAGACTGGAATACAGTGTACAACTGGAAAAAACATAAACTAGTAGATGTGCACAAAAAAACTCTAGAAGTGTCCTGTTCTTGGTTTTTTTGTTTGTTTGTTTGTTTGTTTGTTTTTTTTTTGGCTCCTACATAATTTGTATCTTGTTATGCCATCAAATCAGCGATCACCCGCATTGTTCCGAACAGCACAGGTCCCTGTCTTTGGAGCCCTGCCAAACTGATAACAAAGATGGAAGGATTGAAATGTTGTGAATTATTCTCTCGTTGCTTTTACCTTGGTAGACATCACATTTTCAAAGACTTTTTCAATAGGAAAACCTAGGGTATTTTATTCCTTTTTGGCATTGAATCACATCTGAAAGTCACATGTTTGCTTAATGAGGAATATTTTTTCCTGCACTATTGTGGGGCCATCCTTGCAGATATAAAGAAGTGCTAAATTTCTTAGTATCATGTGCAAATCTTGTTTTAAAGCTGGAATTTTCCATTCAGAATCTTAAGTAAAGAAGCAAAAATCAAAAAAATTCTTAGAAAATCACTGATGTTAAGAAAGATCTTGTTGCTCTGGCACACAATGAGTGGATAACAGAATTGCTGGGAAAGAAACAATTAGCAAATGGACAACTTTGCAGAAGTCAGTACCTCTCTTTTCCCTCAGGGTGGGTCAGCTAAAAATATTGCTGAGTTTTTCTGCTGAACGAAAACTCCGGGCAAAGAACCAGAGTTAGGACAACAGGAACAAAAACATCCTTTTGAGTTAATCTTTGGCAAAGTAACCCACCATTTAAAATATTTAAAATGTTCTTCTGGTTCAGATTTTTTCCTCTTTCCACGTCTCTGCTTCTTTATTAATACTAGCTGTGGGGTTTTTGTGCATTCCATTCTCTGTTCCTTTGTATTTCACTGGGTATTTCTGCCTTCTTCCTTCCTTCTGGGGAGGAACACAAATGTATCTTGAAGTTCAGTTTTGAGGCTTCTATATTTTTTTTGTTTGAATGGTTGGTAGAGTTTTCTTCATCCCCCCTACCTAGAGTTAGTACTGATTGATGCTGTAATAATTTGTTTTTCAAAGTAATAGTCAAGTAGATGTGCACTAAGACTTCTGTATTTTCCCGTGTGCAGCAAGCATTTGAGCTTGAGAATTTTGTCATCTGAAGTCACTGTAGGTTGTGTATAGGCCAAGAGGTCACGTTTGAAAAATTTGTGATTTCATGTTATTCAGTGTAGTTGCAATCTTCAGGTTAAACCATGTCACTAAGGACATTTTATGGTGGATTTGGCAGTGTTAGGTTAAAGGTTGGGACTAGATGGTCTTAGAGGTCTTCTCCAACCTAAATGATTCTATGAAAATAAGATCATTATTTTCATCAATGTCATTAACATAATGTGTTTCAACTTGGAAGGCTTTAGTACAAGGTAAAATAATATAAATTAGCTTATATGTTAACCAAGTTGCCTGATCTTAGGTGCTTCTGAATTCCCATGAGTATGAGACTTCACTATCCGTTGAAATCTCCATTAAAAAGGGGATCCATCTATGCTGCATTGCTTGTCCAGGCTGCAGTGCCTGTTGACAAAACAACAGCCCCGTGAAGCGGCCAGTTTTACTGCACTGCCTGCGGGTTTGAGAATTTGCATTGCACCACTACTGAGGTATAGGTATAAGCTTGAGGCACTCCTCTCAGGGACATAGGCTCTTGACCTTAGTGGGAATTGAGGGTGGACTGCTTAACTGTAAAACGCAAAGGTGAGAGAAGGTGTCAGCTTTTAAAGCGCTCTTAGAATTGTGAAAGCAGTTGGTGGGCCACATTTTCATATTGTGTATTTTCATACTGTTTGGTGCAGTAAAAAAAAAAAAAAAAAAAGTATCTAACATAGGATATGTTAGATATACCCAGTGTTTTCCTTCAACACGCTGCCTAGCCAATCAGCTGGTCCTACTGGAGTATTGTTTTTTAAGATGCTAGAGAAAAAAAAGATGTTTTCCTTTTGAAAATTTCCTTTGTAATTATAACTCTCATAAAATCACAGAATGGCTTGGGTTGGAAGGTACCGTAAAGATCATCTGGATCCAACCCCCTGACATAGCAGGGATGCCACCCACTAGATCAGGTTGGCCAGGGCCCCATTCAGCCTGGCCTTGAACACCTCCAGGGATGGGGCATCCACAGCTTCTCTGGGCAACCGGTTCAGTGCCTCACTGCCCTCTGAGTGAAGAATTTCTTTCTAACATCTGATCTAGATCCTGCCTTCTTTTAGTTTAAAATCATTCCCCCTTGTCCTATCACTCTCTGCCTGTGTAAAAAGTCATTGTCCATCTTTTTCTTTATAAGCCCCCTCTAAGTACTCTCAAAGGCTTCAGTGAGGTCTCCCCGGAGCCTGCTCTTCTCCAGGCTGAACATCCCCAGCTCCTTCAGCCTGTCTTCTCAGAGGAGGTGCTCCAGCCCTCTGAGCATCCTTGTGGCCCTCCTCTGGACCCACTCCAACAGCTCCACATCCTTCTTGTGCTGCGAGCCCCAGAGCTGGGTGCAGCACTGCAAGTGGGGCCTCACCCACTTTGTGAAAGGAGACGATCCCTTCCCTCCACCTGCTGGCCTCACCTCTGTTGATGCAGCCCAGGATGCAGTCAGCCTTGTGGGCTGCAAGCGCACACTGCTGGCTCACATCGAGGTTTTTGTCAACCAGAACCCCCAAGTCCTTCTCCACAGGGGTGCTCTCAGTGTATTCTACTCCCAGCCTGCACTCATGTCCGGGATTGCCCTGACACAAGTGCAGCACTTTGCACTTGGACTTGTTGAACCTCATTTGGTTCACGTGGGCCCACTTCTCAAGCATGTCCAGGTCCCTTTGGATGCCATCCCTTCCCTCTGTTGTATCAGCTGCACCACTCAGCTTGGTGTCATATGCAAGCTTGCTGAGGGTGCACTCAATCCCACTGTCTGTGCCATTGATAAAGATATTAAACATCACCACTCCCAAGTCAGACTCCTGAGGGACACCACTTGTCACTGGCCTCCACCTGGAGATAGAGCTGTTGTCCGCAACACTCTGGCTGCGGCCATCCAGCCAATTCCTTATCCACCAAATAGTCCACCCTTCAAATGCATCTCTGTCTAATTTGGAGATAAGGATGTCATGTGGGACTGTGTCAAAGGCCTTACAGAAGCCCAGGTAGATGACATCGGTCTCTCTTCCCTTGTCAACTGATGCAGTCACTCCATCACAGAAGGCCACCAGGTTGGTCAGGCATGATTTGCCCTTGGTGAAGCCGTGCTGGCTGTCTCTGATCACCTCCTTGTCTTGCATGTACATTACCATTGCTTCCAGGAGGACCTGTTCCATGATCTTCCCAGGCACAGAGGTGAGGCTCACCGGTCTGTAGTTCCCTGGGTCTTCCTTTCCACCATCTTATAGAATGGGAGTGATGTTTCTCTTTTTCCAGTCACTGGGGACTTCACCTGACTGCCATGACTTAATTTTATGTTTTTTGTTGTTTTTGTTGTTTCTCTCTGAAGAGAAATGCAAAGACAATTTTCTTCAAGTCTAGTTTTGAGGTTCCTGCAGTTCACCACCAAGAAGAGGTGGATCACTGACTTCAGGGCAGCAAGGGAGTGTTAAGCAAGGCAGTTAGGATCTTTCTAAGGCTAGAGAAGTATGGGAATAAATTGCTTGGAGAGTCTGTGGAATCCTTCTTGTTACAAGCCAATAAAGTCAGGACAATCTGTCATCTCCAAATGACACAGGTACAGCCGATCCCGACTTGGGGTTGGATGCAGATTACATGACGACTTGAGATACCTTTCAGCTGTATCTGTCCAATTCTATACTGACAAGACTTAGACACCCCTGCAATGCAGATCTTTCCAGTAGAAGTTGATGTGTTCATCTAGGGACTATATCTTAAACTGTTGCTTCAAACATCACCTGTGTCATTAGCTTGACCTATCATTGTTGCCTACCATCTTTCAGGTGCCACTCACATGCAGTTCTTGGAGCAAAAACATTGTTACGCGTTCAGAATTTCAAGATCTAGCTCAGGAGTAATTGCATTTGGCAGAGTTTGTATTCAGGACACAGCAGAGGGAAATTCTTGTTTTGCTTTTATTACAAACCTGTGGGAGGTGAAATGATTCTCTTCTGGAGGTGGTGGTGGTGGGGTATCAGCCAGGGAAAACAATCTTGCTTTCAGAGTTATGTAGTGCTAGTTGTAATTGGCATGTTGTTTTTGATGAAATCACTGTTTTCAATACTCATTTGCTTTTCATAAAAGCTTTGTCAACCTCTATTCTGATTTCTTTTGGTTCTAATCTGAGTCTTTGTGCTTTTGGGACAAATAGTCTGAAGGTTGATGTTTTGCCAAAATGAATACTAGAGCACTTCCAAAACGAATTAAAATGAGAACTAACGAAAGCCACTTTGCTTCTGAATGAGGAATCTTTCAAAGAGTTTAATGATCTTTAATGCATAGTAATTTTCACTTTAGTTAATTTGATTTAACTTGACTTGAATGAGGCAGTACAGACAAGCACCAACTCCCATTGATTTTCTGTGGGACTCGAGCTCTTAAAAAAAAAAAAAAAAGTACTTGTGAAAATATGATAAGGGTGCATTTGAAAACATTAACTGCTCTTGTCCTTTGCTTAAGAAGTACTTAAAAAATACTGCGTTTAGCTTTTGTAGCACCTTTGACAGTTAAGCAAAATTGTAATAAAGCCACTTCTATTTTAAGAGTTTTTCTCATCGCTACAGGACGAATCATGGTCACTCAGAAGCTGATGATGCCACAGGCTTGGAATTCAGCTCCAAATGCTGTAGCCCCCGCGTATCAAAGTTAGTTATCCTCATGTGCCTAACAGATTTAAGTTGCTGGAAGAAAGAGCGTGGGAGAGGCTTAGTACAACGTTTTCATTCCTCGTGCTTGTAAAAATGAGCTGAGTTCTGGTTTATTTACGCCACGGATGGAGAGGAATAGAAGTCTGTGTATAAACAGCAATCATTACAGGCTATTTTATAGTCGTGGAAATCCTGGAATGCTTCTTCCAGACGGTTCTCAACATGTAGCACAGCAGCTTTCTGAGAGTTTTATGACATCAGCAAACTATTGCTTCATTCAGCTAGTAAATTGAGCTGAACTCAGGCTGAAGCGGTAGAAATAAATTTCCCCCTGCCCCTTGCCTGTGATCCAGTGCAAATAAATGATGAGACGAGAGTTTGGAATTTATCTTGCTTGAAAGTGAATCGTAGAACTCACTTGAGGTGTTGATATTTCTCTGCTGAAAATGACATATATGTCCTGTCTGCTTTATATATGCAAGGTTTGTAGGTGTATGGAATTTTTTTCACTGTTATGTTACTGTTAACAATTATTTTAGCATTTATAGTTTTTAATAGTCTGTATGGTGGTGAATTGCACTGGATTAGAATTTCACAGAGCTGTAACTGCTGCACAATAGAGTAAAGAGGAACAACTGAGAAGTAAGCAAGATGGCAAATGAAGTTTCGGCTAGTGTGTGTAATGATAGCAAATATAGTTAGCTAACAGTTGGCCGTGGATAACTGAGTAATTGGTCCTGAACACGGCTGGAAGGCCATGCACTTAATTACTAATTTCTTTCCAAGATAGTGCATCTGCTTTCTTTGTTTAGTTGTAATAGTCTGTGGTTGACAGAATACCTTCCGAGTTGTTTGTTTTGATCCCTGAAATATTTATCAAAGTCATTTCTATTTTAATAAGCCATGTATCTGGATGCAGTGATTTGGGGGTTATTTGCAGGGTATTACTCTCTGTGTTCTTTGACAAACAGAAAAGGTAATAGGGAAAAGGATGGGGAGGTACCTTGAGAGGTCATCTTAGCCATTCCTCGGCCTGAAGGCAGGATCTTTATCTGGAAAGTATTCCTAACAGATGTGTGCTTTAAGGAACTCCAAAGACGGATGGACATTCTGTAACTTCCTTAGATAATCCACATTAGGTGTTCCTAATGTCCAATCTAAATCTGCTTTATTGTAGTTTAAACTCATTATTTTCCAGGTTATCCTAAGGAGTCACAGAGAGAAATGTGATGACTCCTCTCTTTAGCAAACTTTATTTGGAGACTTCTGTAACGTCTCTGTACAGTCTTCTGGTATCTAGACCATAAAGCAGGCAGTGTCTTTCAGCATTTCCTTATGTCCATATTACCTATTCCTGTTCTCTGAGCTCTTTCCAGCTGATCAACATACTGCTTTGAGATGCTTAAAAGAATCAGATCCTCCCCTGAATTAGTTCCAAGCCAGTCTTTTCCCCGTGTTTTTGTGTAATTGCTCTTGCCAACCAAAATGAGTATTTTGCATTTGTTCTTGCTGGATTGATTTAATTCATTAAATAATAACTTATTTTGTATCACTCTCCAATTTGTTGAGATCACAGTTTGAAAGAGTGAGAATTCAAGTGACCCCTCCCACTTTTAGACTGTTTGCAGATAAAGTATTTTCCTTATGGTGAAATACTGCTATTAAATACTGCTGGTAAATGACAGTTTCCTGAATCAATAGCAGTAGGAGCCTAGACCAGTTGGCAAAATCCAGCCACCAAGCATCTCAACATTTCTTCCTTCCCAGAGAATTGTTGTCCTCCTAATATGTTTGGGCTTAAAGAGTTGGAATCCAATACTTCTGATCTTTCTGTGGGTTTAGCTGTATATGTGTGTGTTTGTTAGTGGTCTGACTGGAACTGATGAGGGCTCCTTTGCTTAAATAGGCCTATACGCCAGTATAGCGCTGGCACATAATTCATCTACGTTGCAATAAGGGACTATGTCTGTCTTAGTATATTTTTACTTTTTATCCCACCAGTGACGTTAGGATTGATTAGTTACATACATCTGTCCAGTGCTAAGCTAGGTTAAGTTGTTTGACCTCAGTGTGTCTCTTCGAAATAAAATAAGACCCATTGGCCTATTTTTGCCTATTCTCTTCAAGAGACTCTTCAGTCTTGAGTTGTGGGAGCCCTCACCCATACTTGTCCTATCTGTCACTGCCGTCATTACACTGCCAATAGGAGAAAAGTCCTTAGGGCAAAACGTGTGTGTTGTTTCTTGAGATTGATCATGTAAATATGTTCTCTCTGGTTCCTCTTGTTTTCCTGCTTGATACCCTAGGTGTCATATAGGGAAAAATATGACAGCTTCCTTCCTTGTTGGTGTAGGGAAATTATCTTCAGGAAATGGGTTTCAATACATCGTTTGAGCAGATAAATCTTTACCAGATGATTGTTCATTAAAAGAATTTGGCTTTCAGTCTTAATATTGTCATCAGCATCCATACGTTAGAAGAACTGAAAATGGGTGGTGAGTATAAGCTTAAGGCACTCCTCTCAGGGACTTAGGCTCTTGACCTTAGTGGGAATTGAGGGTGGACTGCTTAACTGTAAAACACAAAGGTGAGAGAACTTAAATGGACTTTTGCTATTTTATTGAGTGGCTTCTACACTTGTAAATGCCAAATTAAGTTAATATGAATCTTCATACTTCTAATTTCTGAGCATTTTTTTCCCAATAGTGCTGTGGAAAAAATAGGTTTCCTTTACAACCATAAGCATAGTTCTGTGTCAGCACACAGTCCTTCATAGATCAGACTGCAATGAGCTGAGACAAGCAAAGAGTGCAAGGGACTGGGTACTCCCCCGGCTCTCCACCAGGCATTACTGAGAGAAAGGAAAGAGATCTAGGTATCTGCGATTAACGCTGGACTGACTAGGTGGCCAGAATAAAGCAGGTGGCCATGAGCTGGTTACCTGGTTATGCACTTCATGAAAGGGAAGGACTTTCAAGCAAAAGAAATTAGGTTGGTCTTTCATTATCATTGGTAGGAGAAAAAGGAAAAAAAAGAGCCCAAGTTTAAATACTGATGTATTCAGTTAGACACTCTTAAAAAGAAAAACAAATCAACATCACTTCATGAGATGACTGCGAGATGAGACAAAGTTGTTTGTTGTCTGGGAAAAGTGTGTTTAATAGATGTTAAATGAGATGACAAAATAATTGAAAACACTCCTCAAATTTGTTTTAATTTTTAAATCGAAAATAATCATATAAATTGCTTATATAAAGAATATAAGACAGTCTAGTTAAATCTTCAATTCATTAAATATGTAAATAAAATCAGGAAAGAAAAATGGCAGGATTTTGACAATGGCTTGAGATGGATAGTTTTCACAATATTTAGTATTTTTAGGCCTTTTAGAGTAGTATCTGTTTGCATGAGCACTGTAGTTGTGTCACAAGCGTGTAGATTCCACACCTTTTTATGTTTTTTCAAATTACAGGAGAAGAGCAGTTAGGATTAGTAAGTGGCTTGGAATTATATCACAGCTTTCTACTCTTCAGTAGTGGTCATTCTTAGATGAAGAGTGTGAATATGGGAATATACACAATCTTAACTGCATTGTAATTAATCTTCTGAAACAAACATCGTGATGTGGTACAGTCCAGATCGTTGCTTTTTGGCTGTCTATCTTTCTTCCTTTATTTCATCTTCCTGGTGATTGAAAGCCGCCCAGTGGGGCAAGGTACACTCTGTGCAGCATGCTGTAGATACTCAGTATACAGCAAGTAACTCGGTTGTTACAAAAAAAAACACCTACAGGATCAAGTCCAACTTGCTGACCTTTCTGTCACTTAGAAATGGACATTGGTGATAGGGCACGGGAAATCTTTGTTAGTGGCAACCTGTAATTGTATAGTAATGAGAAATGTGCACCTTTTTTTCTGAAGGTGGATGGTTTATTTGAAAAGAAAGGTATATTGAAACTTGCAGCTGATAGTTTATGCTCCAGAAATAATTGGCATAGCAGCTGATGGGTTTTCCCACAGCTGCATAGTTTACTGCCCATAGACTTTTGGATATTGATGGCATGATTAATGGATCCTTTCTCTTATTAAACTTTGAATGGGGTTAATACTATTACAAAGCAAAGAAAAAATACATGTGTTGTAATGTAGTAATTCTGTTAGTAACTAGATGGGAATTAAGTTGTTAAGCAGTTATTAAAATTTTTTCCAAGTATCTACCAGCTCCGCTAGCATTATGTATAGAGAATTGGGTCTCCAGTACTGTACGGAGTCATTTGTGACCTGCTGCATATATATCAGCTCGTAGTCTCAGTTTAGTGAGTTCACTTGATTCAGTAAGCTCACTTACAGCACTACAAACCAGCTGAGTGTTCTCTGGAGGCCCTTTTGGATATGACAGCCATACACAACGCGGGCTCTAAGAAGAGGGAGGGTTTCCTTCCTGCTCGGAGGAAGTGCTGCATTCTTCAGATTGCACAAAGTTGAACTAGGAGTAGAAATGCAAGTCGTAAGATCTATAGGACAGTTTAATGGTAAGGGCTGACTTAAAGCAGCATCAACATTATAATTTGGAACTGAAGGATGGTTTCCAGAAAATCTCCCATCCCGCTGTTATAAATTCACCTTAATGAACAGCAAACCAAAGGTTGTAAAGGATGGTTGTGACTGGCTGCTGACAAAGTTGTGGTGTACTGCAGCTGGCAAGGCTCCTGCTGGCAAAAGACATAATATTTATTGCTACAGGTCACATAATGGTAAATGAACACTTACTGTCTCTGTGGCAACTGGATTGATTATTGTGTCCACCTCTGAACAGATATTGCTCTGTTTTACAAGTAAATGCATTTGCCCCTGCTGCGTTGAAGTCAGAAGATGAGTTCAAATACACAGAGCTCAAAGTGAAGACGGTAGTGATGTGCACAGGAGCTAGTTTCAGCTTTTGCAAAATTACTTGTCATGTGCCTATATAGAAATAAATGACCATGGGTATATGTACATTCTTTTTTTCCTGCAAATATGCTTTTGTTTTCACAGGCCTATGTACCTAGAATGTTATTCCAACTTAGCAGAGAATATTTGATTGCCAGATACTGACTTCATGTCATAACCTGTGGTCTGATAAAAAGGTCTCTGTTGGTAAATACCATTTAACTTTCTTAATACGCTTGAGAAAATTACAGGTGCAAGAAAGTCCACTTAACAGGTTTTTTCAGTTTGGAGCCTGTGGTGCAGATTTCTATTTACTAAAATGCCATATCCATTGCCCAAAATGGGAATTTGAATATTTCCACATTGAATTTTCACTTCTGTGCAACCAGAAAGGAAGTGTCACCACAGAAGGATGACCAAATAGATTTCTGGGATGTGAGAGGCACAGGTGTGCTCAAATCAGAACAAGCGCTGGCAACTCTGTCTCATTTGGGGAATATCCTATTTGAAATAATGATTAATCATTCATTGGGCCAAATCTATGTCATGATTGACTGTCTAGCTTTTAGCCTTTAGCGAACTCATTTAGGAGGTGGGATGGTGAAGTTGAAGTCCTAGCTATGCCTGATTTGGCTGCCACGTCTCAGGTAACAGCCTAAGCTGTTAACTGTTCTAAGGTAGCACGTTTGCAAAATTCTCAAGGGTTTCATCTTTACCCCAGTACAGAATGAAAAGTGTTTTCTAATTCATCATGAAATACAGTTCTTGTGTTCCTGCCAGCCACAACTGTAACTTCTGGCAAGAGTCGTTTGGACTCCAGTCAGCACCACGATCGGGGAAAACAGAAAAGTAGCCTAGAGCTTGCTCTGCCACCCACCGCCAGAGCTGGGTCAAACATGCAGAGACCTAAGCTCTGAGTATGTTGTGCACTTGCTCCATGTAATTATGTCTGACAGGAGGTTGAGAGATACTGTGTTTTGATGGAGAAGATTTTCTTTCCAGTTAAAAGCATACATATCATTCTCTCATGTTTATTAATAGATGCATATACATATACTTAATATGTATCCTTCAAAGGCAGATATAGTTTCAGAGATTGTCTGTTTGAGCTGTTTGCATGAGGGAATTTTTTGCTTCCTCTAGACCTCCTTGTTCAGGATTCTACACCACGTTCTCATACACTGCCATGGAGCATATTTGCCACACACAAGTATTGGTCGGACTGAGGTGAAAACAGCACAGCATTGAATGATCAGGGGTGTATAAGCAGCTGCATGACATTTTCTGCTCCATGCAGAGTTCAGCTCAACAACAAGATAAAGACTGGCCCAAAGAGTGAACGAGCTATTTGCCCTTTTCAGTTGCCGTGTTTTCACATAGATGTTTTATTTTGTCCTCAAAGCACCATTGTCACCAGTCATGAACTGCTAATTATCTTTTTTCCTTCCCTGTATTAACTTGCTCTAGTCTTCTGGCTGGCATCTTTCCCTTCATCCAGGTAATGTCAGAGTGTAAGCCCTTGCTCTGTCACTGGAAAGCAATTTTTCCCTTGAAACTTTCTCTGCCAAGTGATTTCTAAATGGCGTCATCATTAGATAAGAACCATGAGCTACGTAAAAAGCATCTTAGATTTAATTGCTTTAAAAGGTGTTTTTCATGTGCAACAACAACTGCAATATTTGTTTTTTAGGAAACTGGTAGTATATGATGTAAGGGAATGGAGACTTGAACAGACCAGAGCAATCTTTAGAAGAAATTACACAAAACAAAAATACTTGTCTAGATCTGTGTCAGTGGGAGGCCACTGTGGCCCTACAGCAGTTAATTTGTTAAGCATGTTGCTGCTGGCATGCTAATTAGGTATTTCTTGAACCAAGAAACTGTCAGTTGCAAGTTTCCAAACTAATTTTTTTTTTTTTAAAAAGGCAGATGAAAATTTGTTGAAAGTGTATGGTTATAGGCTGCCTGTGTCTCTGTCTGTGAATGTCTCTTACAGCTGCTACAAAGCTCATTTTCTTTCTGTATGAAAAACTGTAGTAGCACTGGGGTCAACCTCAAAAGCACAAAATTAACAAGACTGTATTGAATCATAATGTTTCCAGTGCTTAGAAGAAATTGACAGTTTTGATGGGGAGAAGGGCCTCTGCTTTTGAGTTGCCTGCTCTAAAGGGATGCTTTAGGGAGGTGGAAGAATGAGGGGAAGGGCGCCCACAGCCCAGACCCTGTAGGATAATTGTTTAGGTTGAAGTCCTAAACTGATTGCTGGTGCTAATGTGACTTTCGGGATTGGTGGAGCTACCAACTGTGAATTGCTATAAAAGCATAAGTATGCGTATTCAAAGAGCAGGGTGATGCGTGCGTTGGTTGCATGTAGTTTTGGTTGTTGTTTTTTTTTTTGATTGTTAAGAATGTGCAATCCTTTGTCTTTTTTTTAAATATAAATGACTGAGTAGTCATGGCTCCACTGAGGACATCATCATTCATACGGGGCTGAAAAAGGCTTAAATATACTCAGAGAAGTATACAGCTGTGAAGTGAAGCCACCCACAAGTCTGTGCGTCCTTCTAAAGATGTTAGTGCAAACACTGCTTCTACCCTGTCACAATGCAAACTTTAGCACGTGCCTGTATTTCTCATCAGAACCCCTAAGTGTTGGATCCTAATCCCAGAGAGGCAAATTCAGTGAAGCAATATTAAAAAAAAAAAAAAAAAGTTGAAAATTGTTTTGTAGGATAAGGCAAAAATGCTTTTATTTCCCTTATTCTTACATGCTCTTTTGGTTCACATGCTCTCTATTAGCATTCGAGTACTGTCTACACCAATTTTGCATGGTTAATTTTGATACTATTGAAAATCTTTCAGGAGGTGTAAAAAGATCATGGCATTATTATATATACTTCAAATAAGCATAGCATCGGCAAGCCAGAAAAATGGAGAAATATCCCTTTCAGCAGTTTTTTGTTTGAATTCTCTGAGTGGTCCCATAATTGAGGAGGACATATGTCTTCTCAGGGTACATAAGCAGGGCTGGACTGGGCTTTCTTCCCAGTGGATCCAAAGAATCAAAGTAGCCTCCTGTTTATGTCCATGTGGGTAATGATGACCATTACAGATCAGTTCTCTTGAACAGTATTTCATCCTAGTTTTCTATCTGGAATAGTAGATTTATTTACTACTTACAAATAGCCAGCATTCTATGCACATAGTGTAATTTTTAACTTGCCTTTCAGTTTTAACATGTAGGGATGTAAATTATTCATATAAATTGCTGAAATCTATGTAATCCATCCTTAGCAATCCAGTCTTCAGAGACCAAATATTTAGCTCAAGCTTGTCTTAAATAGCTTCTCTGTCTTTGGAAAGGCATCATTTAGCTCGAATCAGCCCAAAGAATAGGGAGAAAAACGTTTTGGTATTATTTTCTCTTTTCAGCAAATAATTCTTTCATATCAGGGTCATGGTTGGTGTTTGTTTTTTTGGTTTATTTTTCATGTTCTGTTGGTGAGCTTTCTGTTTCTTCTTTTCTGTTGCAATTAGAAAACTGGCAAGCGTGTATCACTCTGACATGGCAGTTTTGAGCTTTTTTTTTTTTTTTTTTTGTAATCCAAAATGGAATCACTTTCAAACTACCTTCCATCCCAGTGTTTGTAGAATTGGGGCAGTGTTGGATTCAGAATGTCAAACTGTAGTTCTTGGCAGTGATAAATCCTCATGACTGGTTCAGACCACTATAGGCAGCATGCCCTCTTGCAGACATCAAATTCAGATAAAGGTTGAATTTGCCCTCGTTCCTGCATGCTAAAAATTTTCAGTTGTTTGGATCTGAGATTCTGTTTCAGGCCTGTAGATGTTGCATTTTGTGTTTTTCAAGGAAGACACTAATTGACAGATATGCTTTGATGTTAACTGTAATGATGTAAATCTGGAGCACTGTAATTGTTTTAGCTTTTTACTCCATCAAAGCTTTTCTCAGCTTTCTGAATCTTAAGTGTTTTAGAGAAACTTCTTATTCATTGTAGTATCTTTGAGTGCTGCCTTATGAATCCAGAAATGGTTTTAGTAGATACATATCCAGTTAGGCTTTGTGAGAACAGACTTTGAACTGGTGAATCTTAATTTATTTAAAGGACTTGGACATGAGCAAAAATGCACTAACACCCATTAGTTTGCCCTACCTTTTGGTGGCAAGTGTGAGGAGAAAATGAAGCTAAGTAAGACTGCAGTAATAGTAATTACCTAGGTGCTTGTTTAACCATGCAGCAAGTAATGAAGTCAGGGACTATAATGTCGCATCAACTACATTACCTCATTTTCTTCTCTTGCAGACACAGGGAGGTTAAAAATAATGAGCCTGTCTGCCTCTCCCCATACCCCTGAGCACATTGAATCACAAGCGCCTTCTTTCTGAAACAAATTTATTTCTTGCTGCCTCCTTCCCAACAAAGACTTGCCTGTGATGAATACCAGACTTCACAGCATATTTGTCAAAGCGGTGCACCTGTGAGGGTTCCAGCACAAGATAAATTTTGGCAGGCCAAGGGAGTAGGGGGAGGTACTCGGCAAGGAATAAATCTTAGTGTTACACTGGACTGCGAATGAGCATTCTCCTCCTAAGGATTGCCCCTCTGACAAGTTATGATAAATTACACTCTTTGTTGACACCTTCATCGTGTTATTTATGGCTCATTAATGGATCCGAAAAGGAGGCTTGTAGTGCAGCAGGGGCATTGTGTACACTGTTTTTCCAGTACATTGGAACTCAAACCACAGAACAACAAAGGGGAAAGAAAAGGTAAAGCATATATGCACGTGCATTCTCTTCACTGGGAAGAGCTAGATGCTGTGATGTATCAGTCCAGAACTGTAGCAAGTGCTCTCAGTCCTCGCAAAGGCATTTATGTTTGGTCCTTTTGGATGTCCCAGTAGGCATTGTGTATGTTTGCCTTGTGCTCTCATCTTTAATTTGTACATTTGTGCTGCTCTATGCATTACTGAAGTGTGGGATTATCAATCCCATAGTAAGGCAAGTGTCCAGCCTATTGCTCTGGTCCATTCCTTGCTTCCTTAGTAGTGTTCTTCCCTGCTCTTTCCTAGTACCCTCTTGCCAAGAGTGACATTCTGACGTGATAGTGGGTGAGAAGAAGGAAGGGTGCTGATGTGATGCTGAAAGAGCGGAACGTTTCTACACCAACACAAAATGCTGTTCTTTTTTGGCAATATATACCTAATTCAGAGATGCACTGTTTTGGGGAACCTTGGTGGATCCTAGCCCTCTGTCACTGTTAAAGGCTAGGTCTTTTGACCAAACGTCCTGTCATGGCAGTATGGGCGGGCGTTCTCTCTGAGAGGATGTAGTGTAAACAGGAAGGGGGAGAGGTGCAAGATCTGAGAGGGTGGCTGTCTACACTTGTTATGCAAGAGGTGTCTGCAGGAAGCATAGCTGAAAGTCACTGAGGGAGATGATAAAAGATAGAACCAAATCTTCTTCAGTGGATAAATAAGAGGCAGACAAGCTTGCTTCTCTGAAGAACTGTAGATTTGATGCTGAGCTGTTCAAAATCAAAAGTTGTTTTAACAAGCTACGGCCTAAAGAGAAATTAAGTAAACTGAGTCATGAGATTATTTGTCATTCATGAGTATTTTGAGACAGGGGTACCTTCAAAGCCTCGCCAAGAAAGAAGCATGTTTCACTATCAAAGGCTTCTGAGATAACCGTTCATCATCTTGTTGGAGATACCATCTGAAATGTGCACCTTTCCATAGCTGTATGAGCAGCATTACTCATGCACTTGCTGTTTGGGCTCCTCTCTTCTAAAGGAGCCAGGCCCTTCTGTAGTGGTAAGCTTGGGAGTTTCTTAAATCAGTCAGGGAATGACATGTCTCTTGGTAGTATGGTCTAGAAGGAGGGAGTAGTTGGGTTGGGTTTCAAGAGATCTGAGTTTTGTTCTGATGTATTACTTTATCTGCTTTGTAGGCATAATAAAACTGCTTGAACTTTAGGTGCTTTGGTGTGTCTCTGTCAGGTGTGAAATAAAGCTTCTCTTTTATCTAAAGATTGAGAAAGCAGTTCTACAGAGACAGGATTTAAACAGATAACATTGACCATGAAAATGAATTCTGCTTCTGATGCCTCTCCAGCCTCTTAGGGACTGCAACTGTATTTCGCCTTTATGTTGCCAGTTAAGGAATTTCTGTGTATAGGGGCAAACTCTCCTATATGTCCTGTCAGGAGAAGACACCCTATTTTGCCAGACTCTTAGTGGCTTATAAACAGTTGCTCTGCATGGGCTCCCCGCAGCTGCTTATTGGAAGACTGGGTATATCACTGAATTGAAAAGTGACCTTTGTGACTGAAACTGTGATAGTAATTCCTGTGGTTTCTGTTTAGATGTTACACTTGGTGATTTATTGTTAAGACTGCAGACTGGGTGACACTCAGAAAAATGTACTTTGAATCCAAACTCTTGTTCGGATAGGTGCTGATTTGGCCTGGGGGAAGGCAGAGGGCGTTTGGAGTTGTCAGGAGCAGGCAGCTGCCAGCAGTGCCATTTAAGGAGCAGCAAATGTTTTTGCAACTGCAGCTGTTGGTTGCAAGGCTTGGCTGTAACACGTGGGTGCTCTAACTCTGCACAGGGGATGATGGGGTCGTGACCCACTGAGGTGAGGGGTGCTGTAGCTTTGGAGCCAATTTGGAAATGTGGTGGCACTGCCGCAGAGGTGCAAGGCCCCGGATCCCACTCGTGGTTCCCAGGTGGCCCTTCTGTTCCCTGCGGAGCCTGCTCTTCTCTCTGAGGTGGTGCCATTCCCCGGGCTGTTAACCAGAACAGCACCCGCATTGCCCCCATCATTTTTATCTTCCTCTTTCCTGTGTATATGTTACGTTAATAAAAGACTTGGTGCAGTGTAGTAGCCTATGAGCGTGGAGGCGGTGGCAATACTCTATTCAGAGCGCTGCTCTCGGTTCTCTCCCCGTGCCTTCCCCCCTGCATGCAGCTGAAGCCATCTCCTAAACCTAGAAGCCTGGTGCGGGTGCCCGCCTCTCTGCCGGGCCCGGGGGGGGCGCGCCGGGAGCTCCCCGCGTGGACGCTTCCGTTGGCTTCAAACGGCTGCGCGGGGCGCGCGCCCCGCTCCTCGCAACCGCTGCGGCCTGCGCGAGCTTCGTCTTCCCGCCTTTGAGAGCGGCAGCCAATCAGCGTCGTCGCCTCCCGTCCCTGCTCGCCTGCCCCGCGGAGGGCGCTGAGGCGAGTCTGTGAGGGAGCAGCGGCCGTGGCGGGCGCTCCAGGCCGCCTCGCTCCGCTCCGCGGCCGGACCCGTACCCGTACCTGCGGGGCACCGTGCTGTGCGTGGAGCCTCTGCAGCAACAGCGTGGCTGGGATCTGCTGCTGTCTGCAGCGCAGCTTCTTTCAGTGATTAGTTCTTACCTGCAGGTCTGCATGGTAATGGATGCTGCTGTTTCATTTTCCTGTAGGTTTTTAATTCCTTTTTATGCGGTTATAGCATATTCCAGTTTATATAGGACAATGTAATTGGGGCTGTAGTTGTAACAAAGATGAACTTGCAGGACTGATGCTGTTTTTCACCTAGAGAATAGGGTCATTAAGAGCAAAGGAGAACTGCACCCAAAACGTTAGCCCCTTTGCTCTGTTTTGAGTGGCAGCCCAACCCCAGGTTAAATGGCAGCAATCTGGTGGTGACTTTTTATGTCCCTAATTCCTCAATAAGGAAACTTGGTGCTGCCAGTTAAGATGTGGTGGACAGCACAGAACCTGGACCAAGAGGGTTTCAGACCACGCGGCTGACTGGTTACCAGGGCCTGCCCCCACCCCACTCTCCAAACCCCTCCACAGCAAGGTAAACACTGAGGGAGAACCTGTACAAGCAGATTTGCTTGGGTTTGCCACTTTCTTCCATACTGGATAAATTTAATGTTTAAATATTAAAGAATATTTTTACATTATGTTCTGAGCTGAAATGTAGTCTGGGAGGCCTGGTAACCTGGTTGCTCAATGATCTGTCCAGCATCCTCCATGTTCTTGCTTACCCTCCCTTTTTTTCTTTCCTTTTTTGCACCAATTTAAATGTGAGTGCTGCTTATAGGCCTTATTCTATACTTCACACCACATGCTGCGTTGCCAAAATATTAGCAGCTACTTCTGGAGCCAGGAAGCAGAACTTTGGAGGTTGAATGTGAGCAAAGAGAAGGAAACCATATAGTCAGCAAAAGTTTGAGAAAAATAGATCAGGTGAGGAGAAAAAGTTTGTAGCAGGCAACTTTGAACAGTCGGTTTTTAAAAACAGCTGTAACTAGCATCCAGTTCTATTGAACTAGGCAGAACCACCTCCAGTACAGCATCCTGTTCCACCATTTCTATCCTTTCAGAACTCAGCATTTAACAAAATCTTTTGTTTTGTCATTTTGTAATTGTGTCCTTCCTTCAGCATTTTTTCTCCAACTTTCATTTTCAATTATAATGGTATATGTTTTTTTACAGTACTAAAAAAAAACAGCATTACAGTATTTTTCAGAGCATTCACTGATGGATAACCTTTCTCATTTTTGAAAGCTTTTGATTAAAAACTACTTTTGTAGCAATTTGGGCCACATTACTAGCACAAGAAACAGGTCCGTGAATGAGGCACTTTGACTGAAATAGCCTTGAGGAGCTGCTGCTTCCTCATCATTCCTTCTGTCTTCCCTGGCTGTCAGTTTTCCAGGAGTTTGGCTTAACACACTTAACAGATTTTTTTTTTTTTTATGATTGCAGCATGTCATGGTGGGTAGGGTAGAATATCTGTGCGTGATGAGCAGCTATAGCGGAATAAATCCAGTTTAATATTACATTCAAGTTTCTTTATGCCAACTTTTTTCTTCATTATTGATGGAACTGAAATTTCACACATGGTATCTTGTCTCTGTCCTTAATAGAAAGGCATAATCTGAAAATGCTTTTTAGTTGTGTGTTATCTTGTTCAGTCTTTCGCTGCCTTGGGATAGTTTTAGACTTACCCATTTTTATTTATTATTAATCATATCACTGGGACATATGAATTGATTCTCTGCATATTTGCATGTGCCCATTGCTTCATTTCCAGATGTTGATACAAAGGCTTAACCATCACAGCATGCGAAGACAGCACCATCTCTTGGGCTTCAAATACTGTAACCATGTGAGTAGGCTTCCCTCTAATGAGACTATGAACTCATGAACAACAGTTTACAGAATTTATGTAGTCCTAACAGGCCTTTAATTCCTGGACTGCTTACATATAAATCAGTCACATACAGCTAGCAACATTCTCATGATCTCAAACTTTGCTGCTTTTTTTCCACAGGCTGTGGAACTGTGTTCTTGTGCCTGTGACGCAAGTAGAAACCATATGCTGTGTAGTAATGAAGATACCAAAAAGAGTGGTAGCAGCGCTGGTGTCTTACTGAAATTGAGCAATTCAGGTATATAAAAACAAAATAAAATTCTTTGGTGGAGGGGTAACATTTGAAAAATAGTGTTATCCTTGATAACAAATAGGAGAGAGCAGAATCGGCAGCTGTGTAATGAGCTCATGGGAGGTAAGTGCCACCCACACCAGAAAATGTTGGTTTCAGTCTCTGGCTTTCTGCTTTTTTGTTCTTTGTCAATTACAAAGCTAAAGGAGGAGGGAAAAGCAAACCTCCAAGTCAGTCTTACATAATACTTTGTTTTGTAAAGGTTCTACTAATCATGTCAATACTGAGCTTCTAGTAGCTACTTTTTGGTAATTACATTGGAAATGCACAGTTTGTACATAGTAATTCCAACTGTAATTACCATGAAATCATATAACTACAAATTACCCTGTCATGTGGATGGCCTAAATAAGCGTGTACAGTACCTGCTCTGTGATAACAAATTAGAATTACATGGTTGGTTAGCTAGTAGTAATACAAGATTTTTGAAGTGGCCAACCAAGCTGGCTAGTTATGTGGGGAGAAAGTGTTTGTTTTTTTTTTTTTTTCTAACGCGTGGTTTAGTTTTTCAAGTAATAGATGATTCTTTCCTCATTTCTTTCCTTGTTTAAAGGAAAAAAAAGGTTCTGACTTGGGGTTTGTTTTTAATGAACGTTTACATTGTATTGACTCATTTGCTTGGTCACTGCCAGATGCTATGTGTGTTTTCCTGGGTGCCTGCTGCTGCTTCTGGGACATTTCTAGTCTGTCGTTTAGTGGTTTTTAACTAAATGGACTGATTCACTTCTTTACTATTATTTTTTTTTTACTTAAGGAGCATTTTATCCATTTGCAGGAAAAAAAAAAAGTGTAGAAAATAGCTGGAGAGATTATATACAGGTAATTTTCGTTTCCTTAAGTTTTCTTTGAGGACTGGAAAAATCCTGTATGAAAGTCATATACATCACAAAACAGCCTGCTCACTGTGTCAGAATCCCCTTTCAAAATGTCCATACTGTAGTTCTTTCTTACAAACAATAGAATTAATGTAGTTGTTTTTCTTTTGTACTTAATCTCTAATCTGACATGCTGGGAAGAAAGACACAGTTAAACAGAAAATGGCGGTACTGGGTCATTTGAGAGCCTAGCTAGTCCAGAACTGCAATACCTCAAAAGACAGCCTTACTGTGAAAGTGGACTAATGGTTCATGCATGAAGGAAGGCTAGTATTGCTCGTAGTCTTCGTTTGTGATAAGAGCAAAGATGCAACCTTGACAAATACAAAACTGAGGAAATGTAGTTTTCTTTCCTGGGAATGTTGCTGTACTTATTGTAGTCACAGCTAGAAACAGAGTTACTGCTGAAAATGGCTTCTCAGTGCAGAAGGAATGGAGGAGGGAAGTAAGAGAACAAAAACTCCATGTTAGCATGGAACTCTCCGGTGGGGGAAATTGGATGGAAAATACTGTTGGTTTTAGTTTTTGCTAAATGTGGATGGCGTTGTCACTAAAGACCACCAGGTGGCAGCATGAAGAGGTTCTTGTATGACTTTATCTGTTGGGCGTTTTGTCTTGGAAGTTTCCTGGACGGGGGGGGGAGGTTTGTCATGGAAAAAATGAGTTGCTGCAATTGGACCATGTTGAATATGGGTTTTTCTTGTCTGGCTGGACCTGTTTTTAAAATAAGTGTGAGAAGACTTACTCTATCTCTCTAAAATGCTTGTTTCATTTAATTTGATTGTTAATGATCTTAGAGTGTGTTGTAATCTGACCATGGAAAAGACTATGTAACTCAAGACTTGAAGTTTTTATTGAAGGTTAGAACTTCTTCCTTTTTCAGTGGTAATTAAATCTTCGTGCAAAGGTAATGGCAACTGATCTTTTCATCTGAAAGAATCACCACAGAGAAACGTGCAACTGAGGCGAAAATGTTTGCTGCTTTTCACCCCAAGCCTTACTACCTGCAAAAGTTAGGCTTTCTCAACCATACTTAATTCTCATGCCTTGATTTGTGGTTTCTTTGGTCTATCCCCAAATAAATTAGGTAGCCACCTACGTGAGATGGAAAGTTCTCAAAGCCTTACAACCTCAGCTGTTTGTTCTTATCTAAGTTTCTTCTGTATTTCTTGCAGAATCCCTTCCTTGCCTTGCTTCCTCTCTTGAGGGATAAACATTCATAGAAGCAAGTAGTTCCAGCTAGAGTTTGTCTTGTTTACACACAATTGCAACTCCAAATGCATAGCTTCCATTCACAGTAACTTATTTCTGACAGCATCATTTGTTATTAGTCATTGGAGTGGTAGATGAAAAGTACTAGTAACAGGGTTAACCATTATCCCCACAGATTAGTAGTAGGTCATAGTCTGATATTCGGAAAAGGTCATCTTTGCCATCTAAATCCCACGTTTGATAGACATTCATTTGAGTTGGCATTTCAAATATACACTTTTCATTTCAAACAGACATGAACTGTGCTATATGCAAACATGTATCTATGTTAAAAAGGAGTAACACAAAATCTTACCCTGGAAATGATTCAGTTAACAGTTTTTTTCTGTTTATTGTCTACCTTCTGCTTTTCTCATAGCCAGGTCCATCACCACTTTTTTTTTTTTTTTTGGTCTTTCAATTAAATGTTGTGCAAAGCAGTAGTTCAGAGATTCATGCTGGGAATACATTTCAAAGAAATATGTATTAAGGTGTGAATAACCATGATGATCGGGTATATTCTGAAGTGCATAAGGACTTTGAACTCTGGCTAGCATGCAGTGTTTACGAGCGTGAGTAATTATAATGAAAACTTTTCCATTCTCAAATTATCCTTATTCTCTTCTTTGTCATCTCTTAAAAATAAAATAAATCCATCTTTCAGAAGGTGCTGGTTGGGAACTAAACAGTAGAGCAGTTTGCCGTGACTGTTGTTTGGTAATTGATATACTTCGGAAAGCTTGTGTGAGAGCTTGTGGTAATTTTGGTTGGAGTGAATTCAACAATGAGCCTTTTTTTTTTTTTTTTTTTTTTTTTTTTTTTGTTGGGGGGGTTTTTTTTAGTTGGGTAGGTGCTTAATCTATCTCAGGTCAACTTTCAAAAAAAAAACCATGCATAATTATTTAGATGATTTAGACTATCAGAAAAATGTTTTCAGAGAGTTCTATTGCAGAGAACTTGATTACCTGAGCTGTACTTGGACCTGTTAAGAGATGTAGTAAAAAGGTGGTACCTGATGAATGTGTTTTTAATCTGGAGCAGGCTGGTATCTTTTCAGCAATCTTGCTTGTTTTGAATTTTTTGTACAAAAATGACTACAATTATTTATTAAGATATCTGTTGATGTGATGTGTTTTATGTAAAAAGCACAAGAATTTTTCTTCTGCAAAACCAGTTGCAATCCAATGAAGTGTATTATAAATGGAGAATTTCTGTGCAAGTGTACCTTTGATCGTAGAGTATGTTTTTACAGCCTGTGCTCTTAGTCACATTTGCTCTAAGACTTCACTATTAATACTCCTGAAATCAAGTGAAGTCCTTCTGAGAGAACTAAGGTACTTGTTCAGGACTAAACTTTGTGTGATCCTTATGTGAAGAAGGTTTTTGAACTTTTGTTCAGTCTTCATTACTCTTGCAATCTGATAGTAGCACAGAGTTTGTCCTCGACAAAGTTAACCTAGTATCTGGGGATATGTTACATTCACTTGCTAACCTTAAGCTTTACCTGTGCAGATGTAATTGACAAGTTTTATACATCATAGGACTGTGTAAATAACTGTACAAAACATCCTCCCTTTAATAACCCCAAAGTAATCTGAAGGGTATAAAACATATATCCTACTGATGCAGACTTTCCCATTCCAGATGTATGCCATGTGGTCCAGTAGTTTTTTTCACGTCTTTAGTGCATCAGTAATCCCATTGACCCAGATAGTTTTCTTCCTGTTTAATTTCTTCTTTCTTTTGAGCCTAAATATCACAAAAGCTAGAAAATTTCCTGGTCTGTTTGAAATTATTTGGTAAACTGAGATAATAAATCTTAAATTAAATATGAACCAGGAACCTGGTAAATTATAATAGAAACAGTGTTACTTCAGAACACTTCCAGTTAGTGTGTATCAAATGACTGATTCTCTCCAGCCGCTTGTGGAATGGGATGGCTTGTCTGATTGAAGTCTTCATGTTACTTGACAATTTTGCCCTGTATAATGTGCCAAAACCGTGAATCACTTGCTTACTTTTATAGTGGATGAAATGACTATATACAGCAAGCAACTGATGTTCATTTTTCACTTTTGATGAAAATTGGTGTAAGGTTTGCAGGTTACTGTCTGGCACAACTCTTTTAAATAACAGCTGGGGAAAAAAAGTAACCACTATCTGGCAATACTAATGTTGTTTCTACAGCAGTGATAACTTTCATGCTCATTTGTAGTTTCAGACCAACAATGAATACTGCCCTATTTGTTCTTCTAATTGTTAAAAATTCCTGGTTGTCTCTGTGATGCCATCATTTTGATATTCTGCTGTGGTTTTCAAAAGCAGGTGAAGAATGCCTATGAATACCAGCTGTCTGCTATTGCTTTATATATGATATCCTGAAAGTCTTGATATGAAGACTGGCATGACTAAGTTAATAGCTCTAATAGATCATGTGATGCTTTTCCCAGCTGTGAAACTTTATAAATGTACTCAAAAATTCTTGCTCTGTATATAACCTTGTTGTTTCAAAACTAACTAATGACTTGGATATATTCAAGAATTTTATTGAGATTCTTCTCAATAAAAGAGATGAGGATTCATATATGACTTAACTGTTGAATTTCTTGAAATTATTTGAAATTGTTAGTTTCTTATGATACGGCTTCACTTTGAATTTGCCTGGACTTGTATGTTGCTTCTTTTTTAATCCCCATTCTTTCCATGCACATGATTCTCTCTGCTGATGGCTGCTCGCAACCACATCTAACTGAAACTACCCTGAACTAGTCTGCTGGTTGAGTTAGAGACAAAATGCCACTTTTATCCTGACAGGTAGCCTGACCACTTTTCAAAGAGGGTGTAGTCTATGGCATAAAAACACATTGCCCGAGCTACTAAGAAAGAGTCAGAATGGTCTCAGCTTACTGCAAAGCCATGAGATATACTCCTGGAAGTCACAGGAAGACAACGAGTATGGCAGCTCCTGTTGAAAGAGAGAGGAACCTGGGGGTTTTCTGAGGTGACTGCTGTACCCTAATCTAGGGTAGCTCTCTGCTTAGGCAAAGATACTAATTGTCTGGGCTAACGCTATAATGGAAGTATGCTTCAGAGAGGCTGGAAACTGAATAGCTGCCTACTGATGAAAACAGAGTAGTCTACATTTAAAGCTTGAATGTGTCTCACTAACTCACCATGTATCACAAGATTTTTCATTTAACAGCTGAGACTTTTTTTTTCTCTTTAAAGTCTGTGTTACAGAAGACAATTATTTTCAGAAATAAATGTGGAAGTGTTTCAGAAAATTATCACGTGTTCTTATATATGTGTGTGTATATATATGTGTACATATATATATAGATATATGTTAACTTACTGATGATTCAGAAAAATAGCTGAAGTCTGTGGTTTATTCTGCAAACTTAAAATTAGTTTATGGCCTTACAAGAAGGAGAAGGAAAATTCTATGATTTCATGATTTTAAAGTAGTTTTAGAATAAGAAAGGAATTGTCACTGTTTCAAGGAGTGTTAATGAGTCTTTTATAGCTCAGATAAGTCGAGCCAGCCAGTTGCCTTTAGGGCTGTGTGTTGTTTTGGCAAGTGTACAAGAAAAGGTTTTTAAGTGTGTAGTATTTTCAAGCATCATCCCAAGGAATGATGTGCTTCAGAAGAACTCTAACTTCTGAATCTAAATTTAGGCAACAGACACGTTTCTTCAATGAATGTCTTTTATTAGCAGAGATTTCAAAGAAAAATGTCTGAATGGTTAGAACTTGAAACTTCTAACTGGATAAAGTGCATGTTGTCAACATCTTTAACCAGTAATGTAAGTATTTTAAGTTGATTTCCCTTAGGGATGCCTGAAGAAAAACATCGTAGCATGGAGTAGCATATAACATTTCAAATGTACTAAATGAATGGAAGTAGCTAGGGAATGTGCATTGCTTCTGGTGGGGTCCTTTTGAGCCTTGCCATTCAGCTTTACAATTAGAACTAAGCTATAATGTTGTAGTTGACAGTTTTGGGTTTCTGTTTATTACACTTGAATAGAGAAGGATGTTTATAACTCATCAGCTTAGAATTTAGTAGGTTTTTTTTTTTTTTTTTTTTTTTTTTTGCACCTATTGGAAAATTCTCAGGAAGTTTAAGGATTAAGAGTTTAGGCTGCAAAAAGAATTAGCCTGTAACAGTATATATTGATTATTTTCTTCAGCTAGTTGATTTATTAATGAATAATACAACATGACAAAATATTTTATAGAAGATGGTATATAATGGATGAGCTTATCAAAATCTTTACAACTTGTATTAGAATAAATGCTTAGACATCGGTAAAAAGAAGTCTTAAAATACTTTTTCATAAGTTAATTTACATTTTCACATGCTTCTAAACAGTGTTGGTACGTAGAAATATGAATTATATGCGAACATTTCATATTCCTGAGAATGCAGAAGTGAAGTATAAGTGAATGCCTACTTTCTGTTAATGAAGCATCATGAAGCCATACTGACTGTTTACTTGTTGTCACATAGACTACTGCACATTATGTAAGTAAATAAAAACACTTAATCTGCATCTCAGAACTTCAGTAGGTCTCCTAAAATAGAAGTGGTGTAAAGAGAAAGTGTTCTGCTTTGCATGCAGAATAAATCAGTTAAGGAAGCTACGCATAAGTTAGTAATTGCTGAATATCTTACAATTGCACTTTTTGTCTCACGTCCATAGCTATCAGTTTTTCTTTTAAGAGACTATGCTGAAAAAAAAAAAAATTGGCAATTTCCTCCAGTTGAGAAAGGAAAATGATTTATAACCTTGTCCAAGCCTTGTTTAGTAAGTTATACAGGAGATCCTGCAAGTATTAGGTACATTCTGAGCTAAGGAGAAGAACCTGGAGATATTGAAATACATCTGTCAGATCTGTTGAAGAGCAGGTGCCATCCTCAGAGAACCTGGCACAGGCTGCCCAGAGAAGCTATGGATGCCCCATCCCTGGCAGTGCCCAAGGCCAGGCTGGATGGGGCTTTGGGCAGCCTGGGATAGTGGGAGGTGTCCCTGCCCATGGCAGGGGGTTGGAACTGGGTGGTCTGTAAGGTCCCTTCCACCCCAAACTGTTCTGTGATTCTAACCTCTTTATAAAATTCTCTGCTGAGCTAAAACTCTACTGTTCTTGATAAGCCTGTTTCTCTTATTGTCTTTGACTGGATTTGCCAAATTAACACTTGTAAGAGTTTCTTGGATAGGTATAAGAGTCAGTCCATATATGTATAACTGCTCCATAAAGTATATTTATGACTAGCACTGACTTGTGCGTGGTAGTAGCATTGGCTGTATAAACAGCAATGAACCTTGTAGTTTCACTGGACTTAAGTGTTGGTTTGGCAGCCTTTAGCCATCTTTATAACAAAGAGAATGTGCAGATTAAGGGAGTAACTTGTGCAAATTCTTCAGATTTCTTGTTTTTTCTTTTTCAGTAGGTGTTCAAGTGTATGGGTTGGTGGAGCATCCGAGATCATTAAGAGATGCCTGTTCCCATTTTAGAGATTCCATAAAAGTATTGCAAATGCCAGTGCTGCTTGTAGCTGCATTAGGCTATTTGTACAAGCAGTCTGCTAGATAGGAATAGGAGGTTTATGTGGTACATGTTTCCGATTGTCATACTGTGCAATAGTGACACTGACCATTTGGAGACTCTTGTTTTGCTGACAGTCTCAGGTTTTCATTCAGTAGACAGTTGACCTTGTCTATCCAGGATCTCCAGGAGCAAGCTTTTTTCTAGGGAGAGCACATATGTTTCAACTTCGTATATGCTGTTAAAAAATAGAAGTCACAAGATCTAAAGTTTGGAATTCAGCTCTTACTATTAACTAAATTTTGGGATTGTGTGCATCGGTATTTGCACCAGAAGTATTTGCATGTTGTCAAATAACATCTTTTATATGGTTCATCTGTTCCAGAGTTGCTAAGCAAGCCAGCTGTAATCACCAGTGCTGAACTTGGTTGAACTATTGATGATCAATTCGTAGATTTTATTTTTCATAACTAAAAGAAATAGCAAGAGGTTGCTTTTAAGTTACTTATTTTTTAAGTTATCTTTATTTCTATAAGGGACTGTACATTTGAAAGGCTCTGGTTTACAGTTAGGTCTCTCTGGAGCATTCTGAGATGTTAATGATAGAAGTTTGCATGAGATGTTTAGGGCAAAAAAGCAGCATAAGCTAAATGTTCAGACTGTGAGTTCAGTCAGCTAAATTGATTAGACTCATGCTTGATTTGCTGAATCAGAGTATGATAGCATTAACAAGTGTTTGGTTTTTAGAAGTAGCTGAAGATTGGTGCAGAAATAAATGGACTGCACAAGTAGTTGCATGGCTCCTTTATATGGTATGCTGCTTTTCGAGCAAGTGATACAGTACAACAATACACTTGGTAGGCTGGCTGCCTGCAGTAGATGGATCCTTTCTGTGTACAATAGCTATTCTTATGCCACTGCTAGATGAGCTTTCCCTCTCTACGTAGGAAATACTGCAAATTCTGTGACAAAGAAAAAAGCTCCAGTTCCATAAAGAGCCACCTCTTCTTTTCCTTAATGACCCACTTGTGACATAAGAACAAAACCATTGTTTGCTTTTAGACTACACCAACTATTGATTAATGGTTAGAGAGGTATGTAATTTGCTGACCTAATACTTTTATATATTCAGTTCTGGAAAGGAATTGTTGTGATGGAAAAGAAAAAAATGAGCACTGGAAACTGGACAGTATTTGAGAAACACAAACATTGGCAAATAGGGTCCATTCATAAGTTAAACGTGAATTTCTGCCTTGCTATCGACTAGTGCTAAGAGTATATAATCCAGAGAGGCTTTGTAAACTCCAATAAGAAAACTATTTGGGAAAAGCGCTCTTCTAGTTCTAGTCCAGGAGGTGAATGTGATCATGCTGGCACGTGTCACTGGTCCACTCTCTGTTTATGAAGAAAAGCCTGTATCATTTTTAATGCGTATCGATTGCAATTATTTCATTCACAGTAGCTCAGAGCGCAGAGACAGATGCTGCGTTCTGTAACTGATGTAAGTGTAAGTGACAAGTCCAAATGAAAGACTTGTCCAAATTATTTTAAGACAATAAACATGATGGCTCCTTATTGACAGCATGCCAAATATTAATTTCTCAAACTAAGCTTTAAAGGCCTTGACATGTGTCAGATTCTGACTATTTAAAACCAATCTTCCACAAAAATTTGTTATAGACTGAAAGAGCAAATGTTGACTTGTATGACAAGCAAATAGGACTCTGTAGTCTTTCTGTGTTTAGAAAACAGAAACAAAAGCTCCCAACTGAAATTTAAGTCTATGTATTCTCCAGACAGAATGTAATCTCCAGACAAGATATTCTATGGTTCTAATGTAGGCTACTATTAGCAAATAGCTAGCTCAAGGCTTGTTAATTGCTATTCATTTATGCTAGGCAAATGTTCCTAAACGTTATGTCCTAGCCAATAATACCACCAGTGAAAAGAAAAAGGAATCGATGTTGTTGCTTTAAAGAGCTGCCAAATGCTGTATTTGTTGTGAAAGGTAGAGCTTGTATAAAATGGGAGAAATAATACCAGTGCTTCTGAAGGCAGCAGTATTCAGATGGCCCTTCTGAGAGGGAAGAAAGTATATTTTCTAAGATCTTCTGATACCGAAACCCTTTTACTGCTGTTGAGAAAAATATCTGACAGAGGATTTAGCTCCTGCTAATCTTAAGGGTCTTGTTTTGACGTAGTCTTTACAGAAGATTGTCTCAGTAACTTCTCATTTGTTATAGAACTGCAATTACTGATTTGTCCTTGAGCACCTTTTAGGTGTATGTTTGTTAATGAAGTTCATGTATGTACAGGACTGAAGAAGGAAAGCCAGTCAAAATTGTTTACTGTGAAAATGCAGGAACATTAGGATTTTCCGGGATCTCTAGTTTTCTTTCTAGCCCGCAGGGTACTTACAGTCTGGATTTCATTTAGTGTGTGATGTGGCCTGTTCAGCAGTTGGTGGAAACAGATCCTGCTCTCTTCTTACACTGGACTTTGTATTCTCATTGCTCCTTCTAAACATGAAGACATTTCCTTACGTTTTGAGTAATGTCTGCTTTGAGATTTCGGTCTATTTTCTGATAATTTGCACAGGTAACCAGAAAGTCCTATTTTTTACAGTGTTTATGCTGGTTAAGGGAACTAAGCAAACTTTCTTGAAATGCATTTGCATTGCTTTTTCCTTTTTTTTAATGAAGAACTCAAATACCCAACCATATGTCCCTTTTCAAAATCAGAAATAGTACTGTGTATTCACAGAGAATGGCTTAGCACTTAGTTCTGACTTGATAGTATCTTGGGTTGTGCACATGTGCTCAGTTTACAGAATCTAGGAAAATAAGGTTGCATTACCAATATTATCTGGGCCTAATGAAAAGATGGCATGCTATTTAGCTAAGATGATCTTGGATTGCATTCCCACGATTGTCTGTCGTTCTCCTGCCAAACTGTCTCTTTCCTGATCTGGGGGAGCTGTCTGTGTAGTTGACGCTGTAGTTAATTCATCTGTTGGCTTTGCTTCAGAAAGCAAATATGGCTGTTAACCAGTGTTAATATTAATAGGGTAATATTTTTTCTAATTTGAATAAATTCAAAAATAATAGGGCATACTGGAGTGATGAGAAAAAATAAGTTTTGAAGGCAAATTGGGCCTCTAAACATTTTAAAATTTATTCAGTTCTTTGTATTTAAATACTTTCCTTAATTCTAATGAATGTGGTTAGTCTAAGTCAACAGTTTGTGCTTGCTTCACAGACTATCCAAACCATTTCAGTGGCAAATCGCACTGCTTTCAGTCAAACATGATACGGTAATGGTTGTATACTGGAGCATAGTGCAATTTTTACAGTAATAAGACAGACATGCTGAAAACATGCATACCTCTCTCTACTTAAGTTCCTCTAAAATTTAAGAAAAAATACCCAGTTTGGAGGCAATTCAGAGTGACTACCTTTAAAATATCCTGCATCTCACTCGCAACTGGGATTTGTCAGTAACCTGACAGATGATTGCTATAACAAATACTATCCTGTTTGAGCTTCAGGTCTGGAGAGCAAATAGTTCTGTTTCTTTTGGCAAAGAATGTGGGTTAGAATTTGGAAGAAATTATGGTTATTTATAATTAGGGATAATATCGGCAATAAAGATTTACTGACATGGTGATCTAAGGTCAAAGAACCAGTGAAGGACTTCTTCGGCCTTTTGTACCATTGTCTTTGTTCAGCCCTAACTTTCTGCTTTTGCAGAAATAGTAGTGGGTTAACAACCTTTACAAGAAACAGCTTACAGAGTTTATTCTGATAAAGTTGTCTGGAAACCTCATGAGGAAGTCAGCCTCTGAATGCCAGGTATTTCTCACTTCCGGTTGTTCTGGAAATGTTCTGAAAAAAGTTCTTCCCAAACTAGTATGGGAAATCACTGATATGCACATACCTACTTTTGAGTAAAAAGTGAGAAAGTAACCATGAAGAAAAACTGTCATTTTAGGATCTTCAGGAAGGCTTTTCTAATTCTTACAAAGAAGTAAATAATGACAAGCAGGGGGTAGAGTGGGGGATTCCTCTATTTTTCTTTCATGACCTACTTCTTTCAAAATAAAGAAAGCTATCCTCACACAAAGGCCCATTAAAATGCTCACAAGTGGACTTAGTGGAGAAGAGCTGAAATATTGGCTGTATGTACTGCACGCTGACTTCATACAGAGACAAGTGGACAGAGCTTGTTCTGTTAGCTGTGTTTTCTGTATCATTAGGGAAAAAAAAAAAAAAAGACTGCTGAATGGAGGAGATGAGAAGATATATCAAGACTCAACCCACTGGATAAAGTCTTGTCTTTAGGGCCTCAGTTCCATAAGGCATGGACTATACTGTCTCTCAGCTCCAATGGATGAGAGTTCGGATGAAATGCAAGAAGAGCTACAGATGTGCTACCAGCTTGTTTCTGTGAAATACATTGTGGTATGAAATAATGTAGTGGACTTCAGCTTAGCCATGGTAACTTGCTATCATAATGATGAAATCTTGGCCCCTTTGTTTTAACTTTACCTGGGAGCTTGCATATGCTTGTCTGATATGTTAAGGAAGGAAGAGATGAAGATAGTGAAGCTTATGTTGCTCTAGTTATATTGGTAAAATGTGAAATGATATTTTTAAATATGGGAAAAATTGTGGAACTCTAAGGGGGAAGAATGACATTCATTATGGCCTCTGCAAACAGAGCTATGTAGAGAATGCCAGTGAGCTGGTTGTAGCATCAGAGCTGGAATATATCAGTTCCTTGTGTGGTCAAAATGGACTAAATGGGGATATCGTAAATATACATAATTGAGAGCTGTAATTGATGATCACGAGCATTGGCTTTACTGCTGCAAAATCCATGTGAACAAAGGATGGAATATATTTTTCCATGTTGTTCCAAATTATGCAACTTTTGTTAGTCTTAGAGCCCAACTTAGTCTTACTGCTTGATTCCTGTACTCTGGTTCTCCCCCTCAAAATTATTTTGCTAATTGGACATTGGGATATACAGCAAGCCTGTGTTAGTCTTAATTTATGATGGACACTGTATTGCTTTTACAATAACCCAGAATCCACCTTGAATACTTGATGTTCAGAGCCCTTGATGCTGTATAGTTCTTTCATTATAAATTTGCGGTCAACTGGTTCTCAGAGTTAGTGTGTCTGATTTCCTTCTCTGGGTACTAATTGCCACCTCTGTGCCATTATTACAGATTTCAGTAATAAAAACTAAATCAGAACAGACATTTATTACTGCACAGAGATATTTCTTGAGTGGTTTAATGGCTGCTTGATAGTCCAGCTACCCATGATGAGTACTCACAGATATTTTGCTTTCATACTTGGCCAAAGATTGCTAGATCTTAGCTTTCACATTTTTCATTTGTATTTAAATTAATTTTCCTTCTGTGTATGAGATAAAATTCTTAGTAGTTGTGCCCAGTGCTTAGTGAGACCCTGAGACTAACTGTTAATTATTTTTCTGTATAGCGGAGATTTTGAAATAAGTATTTGTGATTACTAAAGATTTTTGTTTGAAAAAATAATAATAATAATAATAAAAATGCTGTCATCAGTCCAGGCAATTGTTTATGCAAGAAGACATTATTTTACCCAATGCTAAAGGTCAAAGTGTAAATCTGGCATGAGTTAATATGGCACAACATTTACCTTATATGCGGAATGAACTTGTTTATATCATTCAAGCTGCCTGCTCTTCCTCTAGGATGCTCTCTTAAAACAAAAGCAATCCGGATAAAATCACTGGGTGCCTCCCATTATTAATATATAATATCATGATAATATATAAAATAATATATAAATACAAATTTATATTATATAAATAATATAATATATGAATATAATATAATAACATAATATATATTATGACCACTGATGGTCAAGAAAAGAGTTTAGACGGTTAAAACACAATTGCGTATCTAGTTAACCATAAATAATGCCTTTAAAATGATGTGAACTGTGCTTGTTGTCTTCATTTCCTGGGCACTTAGACCAAGAAAAACATTTATGGCAGTAAGAAAATGAGGGAAGAAGGTATTATCAAACAACTTACAGGACTTGACCTGACTTCATGCATACTTTTGATCTCCTCAAAACTGTAGCTTTTGTGCTTAGTATAAGACAAAACCAAAATGCCTATTTACTGTCTCAAGGCACATTTGCAACTACAATTTAGGCATTTCTGTCATTTAGATGTCACTACTTTAAATTTTTATAATACTTTTTTTTAAGGTCTTTTCTAGAAGTCATCTTGTGTTTAGTTCTGTCCTGAGAATGAAACCTGTCTTCCTGACTCTATGGATTGGTCTATGTGACCTGTCTTCCCTTCTGAGAGTAAATGAAGCAATCCCTAGGAATGAGGGAACAGTCCAAGGCCTTGCCTTATGTTCCCTTGTCCATGAGTTGAGAGGTGTTGGCTGAAGTCAACTTCCATGGACTTACAGCTGTCTACTCTCTTCCTCCTCCCAGTGCTAGACTTCCCTAATGCCTGGTTATGGTCAGATGTTTGCTATATAAAGAACTGCATGAGAAAAAAGAACTTTTGATCTGTGATTTCTGGGACTTTGTTTTAATTGTGTTCTTATTTTACTTCAACACTGAATGCTGCTTTTTCCGTATCCCTTCTTTTTCCCCAATTCCTTTGCTTTTGCTGTGTGTGATTTTCACCAGGCTATTAACAAATGCAGTTGCTGAGGGGCTTGGTCCTTCTTGAGCTTCTTCCTCCCTGAGGATACATACTTTCATGAAGTATGCTGAAATAAATGGGTTTGTCACTATGTTACAGGTGCAAACAGCTTGATGTGGGAAAAACAATGCAAGTCTTGAGGGTTCTGATAACATTTCTAGTACTGTAATTAATTCGGAGCAGGCTTTTGATCATCTACCTCATGAGCATTCTTTGCTAGCAGATCCAAATTTAATTGGCTTGATATCTATCAAAGTACTACTTCTCATTGTTATTATCATGTGCTGGTTTTAGTTGTATGTGAAATCTGAAAATTTATTGATACTTTTTAACACTTCCCACAGCACAATATATCTATACTTCATGTATTTCCACGGTATTTTTAGTTAGAAGAATCTCTTGTCTATGGAAAGAAACAAAAATGCTTACTTGTTTAGTTTGTTTTGCCACATCAAGCACTCTCTATTAATTACATTCAGGCAAGAAATAAAGAAATTCTACATCTGTTCACAAATTTTAAATGTGTCCATCATCCTAGTATTTATACTAAAAAGCCTGATGTATTTCATGGTAAAGGAAAGAGTAGTCAGACTCAAAATGAAAATATAAACAGGAAATAATACATGAGTCATACTGTTTTCCCCTACCTGTGTTATAAATAAAGAAAAATGGAAAAGAGTCAGTTCCTCAAAGAGGGTGTAAATATCTGTATAATTTTATTATATGCTAACCTTAATTAGAGGTTAATGTCATAGAACCACCTTTGAATGCTGTGGAAAAATTTTTTCTTGTGTTTTGTAATAGGTTTGGTTAAGCCTACATGCACTGTAGCCTACTTTAAAGAAAAGCAAAGAGCCTTGTAGGTAGACTTCAGATTTATTTGGTTATCAGTCATAGATATTTCAGTTTCAAGTCTGTCTACCTAATTCTGTTAGGTTCAAGTACAACGGTGGAACGTTAAAGGTCACAAATATTTGTCTCTTACCCATGATACAAATACGTATTTTTTCTAAGAAATATCGGAACTCCAGATGTGCTCTTGAATATGCAATCTCTAAGTGGCAAATGAAGACAAGGTTCTGCAAATGTTCTTTTTGATAAGTAAACGTACATTTGCAAACCTGAACATGGGAGGAAATTTCTTCTGGGTTTTGATTCACATATGCCTAGGATCTGCTTTAAGACTGATCTGTGAGGTCATGCTTCACGCTTTGTGTAGTTAGTTACTTGAACACCCAGATGAGATGACTGTCTAATTAAAATAAATATCCAAATTCAAATTCTTCACTCATGTGAACATTTATGAAGCTTTGGGCAACCGGATCTAGTGGGAAGTGTTCCTGCCCATGGCAGGGGGGTTGGAACTAAGTATTTAAGGTCCCTTCCAACCCAAACCATTCTGTGATTCTATGATCCTATACATGGCCACATGCAAAACCTTTTATATCAGCGGTAGTGATCAAGTGTTTGGAGAGGCCATGTACAGTTGTACAGTCCAGTTTCCAAATACTTTGCAGACTTTGTACTTATAATCGCTTTCTGCCTCTTGCTTCAATCAGTTCACACTGGTCTGCTCTGTTGAGAGTGCTTGATGGCACAGTTCAGTTCAAGGAAGACTTCCCTGTCTGTGGCTCTTTTCAAATTGCCTGAATTTCTCCCTGTCATGCCATCATCTATTTAATCTGCATATCTACTCTTTGTGTTTATCAAATTGTGATCTCATGTTAAGAAATGATTTTCTCTTCTGGAATAGAGCCAGCATGTATGAAAAGATGCGCTTGTCCAGAAATAAGAACTATCTATCAGAGATTATTAAAGAAAATGCAGAGTTTTTAGATGACATAGTTTGTCTCAGAACTTGCTTAGGTGTCTTCAGGGACTGAAGACTCACTGTCTTAGTGCTTCATACAAAGAAATTTTCAGTAAGGGGTAGATGAAAAAAGATGTGAAGGTTGCTTTCGAATGGCTGTTTTAGTTTGTATCGCATAGTTCAATATAAAGTTTATTGGTTGGATGTTACTGCGTACATCAGTTCATCAAAATATATAAGCATTAGAATGAGAATTTGGAATAAATATTTCAGAGGTTTCCTTCAGACAGGCCTGTTCTCGAAAATGAGCAGACTAATTTCACTGCTAGTCTTAGTGTTCTTTCCTTTGCCCTACACATTCAGAAATTCCCTTACCATGACTAGAGCAAAGCAAGAAAAAAATTACATCTGCTGTCTTTAAGATGATTGCCTATTCATCATAATGAACTTTTTAAATGCTTCCTTTCATGTAGTATTACCTTCTGTATGTATATATATACATATATATGTATGTATATATTCTGTATGTATATTTATATACATACAGAAGGTAATATATATATATAATTACCTTCTCTGTGTGTGTATATATATATTTTTTCTTTTGTAAACTTGTTAGAGGCTCAGGTGTTTATTCTTTAGACAGAACCAGTGTAGGATACTAGTGTGTCAAGAAGGCATCTTTTTTATTCACTTAAAAACAAATATTTGCTTGTCTTTAAGGGGGCCTCGAATACCTAGTCATCAGATGTAAAAGGAATAAGCATTACTGTCTTGTGAATTAAAGAAGAAAATGAGAAATACGATTCAGTTAATTATTCTGTGCCATTCATAGCTTCTATTAGGAAATCAAAAAAGTCTATCTTTAATCTCTTAACGGAGCAGACAGTTCATTCTGTAGCTGTAAGGTTACATGGGATCAAGGCAAAAGCACTGGAGACAAACTGTGATGTTACATTTGTGTAGAGATGCATTTCTTGTTAGTAATTCCTTTCCAGTTCATTGAGTCAGTCTATAAACTATTAATTACGCAGGACATATGAAGGCTGGTACCATTGGACAGAGATTGTAATTGCACCCTATTGGGGAAGGAATGGGAGTTAAGGGGAAAAGGTCTTCAATGACAGAAAACACTGTAGGTTTGTCTCACTTTTTTGTCTTCCTTGTTCTACCTAAGGAATGTATCTAGGTGAAAAAGAGGTGGAGGACTTAAAAATGTCTTTGTGAGGTATAGTTGATAAATGGTATTGTGCATAGTTTCGATGGTCGTGCTCTCCCATAGCAAGTAGTGTTCATAAAGCAGTTAATACATCATGTAGATCCAGCCTTCCAGTACTATGGACTTTGTATTGTGAAGTGAATAATAGCTATAGCTTGCTAGGGCAGCAGTTCAGTGCAGGTCATGTATTTAGACCACACTGCACTTGAGAGCTGAACTCAAAAGCTTAGCAGCAGACTTCCTGAAATCTGCTTGAGTGGCCTTGAACAATATTGAATCAAAACTCAGAACTCTTACTTTCAAAAAACTTTCTACCCTAAGAGAGCTCTATGCTTCTGAAAAGAGAATGGAGCCAATATTGTCAAGATATTCATTGAATTGCCAGACATCCTGGATTGTTCCATCCATACAAGTGCTGCTCATGGGAGCATCGTAGCAAGGATAGTCAGTATTCCAGCAGCTCAGATATCGCATCAGATGTTTTCTAGAAACATCATTAAAAACATAGTATAACCACACAGGAATAGTTGCTTCTATAGGTAAATTATTACAAATTCTACCTATGGAACATTAGTGGTCTGGAACTGCTGTGTAGTTCTTTAGCCACTTGTTTTATTTTTACAGGATCGGTTTATAGCAGAGTGTTCTGGTCTTTATAGCTTTGCTTTGGTTAATATAATTTGAATTGCCGGAAATGGCTGCTTCAACAGAGTTACTTTGTCAGGAAATGTCTTGTCTTGTATTTCTTTATTACAGTCTCAGGACTGAAATGAGTGCCTACATACTTATCTTTTTCCCTTGTCAAATCACATAATTACCTTGGTCTAATTTTGAAGGTGGCCAAGTACAGCACGAGGAAAGAAAATTTCAGAGCACGTATTGCTACCTCTGAGGACAGTGCTATTGTTATGATTTTAAAGACTAAAATAGTGTTTGCTCATGAATCTGTATGACTGCACTTAATTTTTATAATAGTTATTTGTTAGCAATAAAGTTTGATTAATAAAGCTACTAAATTAAAAAGAAATTAACAGAAATGCTTTCCCATTCAATATCCTGGTCTATGTGCCTAACTATGTGCCTACATTTTGTAATGGTAATCCTGAAAATTAAGAAGAAAACCAAGAAAACCCAAATAATATCTAGTAATATTTGAGCATACTTCACCATCATCATATAAGTTATATAATTTAAATAGTAACAACAAATACATTAGATTGATAATTAAATTGGCGTTCTTAGTCTTTTAGTATAGTTTTTCACTTCCAGGTTTTCCAAGGTAACTCTGAAGTCTGCATCTGAGTAGACTTTTTCTGAAGGATAAAAATAATTCAATTACTTGAAAACGTTAAGAACCAAAACAAGGAGGAGGTGGATGTTTGCTGAACATGAGCATTCAGCATTTGAAATGAACTTCTGAAATGAGACAGGAAAGTGTTCTTGAATCATTAGCCAAAGTAACAAGTTTGGACAAACAAGTGAAAATGTGTTGCAAATGGGGTATAACTTTATTATTGTTGCACAATAATGTACTTTTCCACATGGATAAATTCTGATGTCCTCCTCCTGTAAATTGTGTGTTGCAATAGGTGACATACTTGGCGTTGTGTAAACATGAAAAATACCTGTTCCTAAAAGGGCATGCATGTGTGCCTTCACTTGCGGAGAGGATTTGTGGTTTTTAGTGAGTATGATGCTTAGTGGAATGTTCTCTGGCTTGATAAAAACAGTTTTCTACTACATGTCTATAGTACTTTCATCCAAAGAGTACAGTGTGACCAGATTTCTGCCAAAGATCTTTAAAAGTATACTGATTAGTTATGCCTAGCAATATCTTTCTAATTTCATTTGTATACAGTAGAGAAACGTTAGTCATGCTACTGAAGTGCAGCACTCTAAGGTGGAGTCTGGTAGCTGACATTTGCATTTATACGTTTGGATTCTTCGGACAAAGACTATTGCTGTTTTAGGAGTGTTTTTGTTTCAGTTTAGATCATGCTATGTGCAGTGCTTTATCTCATCACATTCCTTCAAAATCTGCGTGTTTCCAGACTGGGTCTGTGTAACTCATCATTAAAAAATAATTAAATAGCAGTAATGCCACAGGGAATGCCTAGCTTGAATAATCCAGGTAGTAATAAGTGGGCTTGAGAGGAAGAAGGATTATGCATGAGGCCTGTCTGGTACATGTGGTGCAATAAATTGAACATTCTGAAACCAAGGAAATTGTGTGGAACCTTGTTCTAGTTTTTGTATTTTCTCTAACAGTAAGAGGTGTGGATTTTGTTGATTATAATTACTGTTGTTAGTGAGTTACCTACAGAGAATTGAACCAAATGGGAGTTCACAAGTATTGTCATTTATAGAGCAAAGTTCTGATCCTGCATTTGGTTGTGTCTAGACAGACTGCCTCAATCCTTCTGAGCCCAACAGTTTTCTGCCTGAGTTAAACTGCAGTGTGCAGTCTTTGTGCTTTTAAAATGTACTAGCCCAAAAGGTTGAATTTCATTAAATAGTAATAAAACTTGGCCTACTTACATTAAAGACGTATCTACACTTTTTAAGTAAACGCCTGTTTTCAGGAGTATGTATGATGAGAATAAAATTGTTAGAAAGCTCAAATATGACTTGAGCCTTTCTTTTCTTTTTGTCATCCTACCTGCTATGGCTGAGGGAAAGCTGCTATGCTGGTTGACCCAATAGTCAGAAGGGGTAATGCAGACTTACAGAACCTGGGTTGGAACTGTGGATGGTAAGAAGTACAGGATCTGTGTCTTCAAATTAACTGAATTTATTAAAGCAGGATGTTTACAAGCCATTGATAAAGAGCATTGAATACTACTCATTAAGTAAAGTTTAACTTGGGATGGTTATTTCATTAGGAAAATTAGTCACAGCAGCATATGCAGCATACTGTTTGGCTTCTGAGGATGACAATGTAAAGTAGATGCCAAAGGACATCTCATTATTGTGAAACAGTGGGCTGCTGATTCTGGGCTGGCTGGGTTTTTCACTGCAAGCAGCAAGGAGGCAAGCCATCAGAAGTCTTACTCGGTTGTAATGCGAAGTGATTAAATATTCCCCGCTGGTTGTTAGTTTCCTGGCTAAATAAGGATGCTGGACTCATTTCTTATTTCTCCTCAACTAGCTGTACATCCATTTCCACCTGTCTGAAACCTTTTACTGGTCCAGGGACAAATAAATCACTTTTAGTATATTCCCAGGATAGTAAAAAAAAAAAAAAAAAAAAAAAAAAAAAAAAAAAAAAAAAGGATATCAACATGAAGGACAATTGCAGTGTTGAGCTGTCATCCAGTTCCCCACAGGTACCATGAAAAATTACAGCCAATAAAATAACATTTTTCAAAAAGTGACACTACTCTTAAATTTATCTTCTGCAATAAATGGGTTATAGAGAGAATTTCTGTCCACTTGAGTACAAACTATTCTTCAAGCACTCGATAACAGATTATAGATGAATAGCATTATTAATTTATAATAGAGTAATTGTTTTGCTTCCACAGTCACTTTCAGCAGCTCAGACAGTAATTTTCTCTGATTTTTTAGTCATCTTATAGATATTTCTTATAATGAAAAAATGAGAAAAAAAGTTCAATATTGGGCTAAAGCTGTCCAAAGCCATGAAATCAATGTTAAAACAGAAATAGAAGTCTTAATACAGCCTGTTATACTTAGGTGAATGGTTAGAGTATGCATGTCTGCTATTACCTGAATGTTCCTTAGAGAAGACACCCATCAGTTTAAAAAAAAAAANAAAAAAAAAAAAAAAACTCTGCGATTGTTCATGAGTGCCATCCTAATGATTGAGTTCATCTTTATCCCAATTTTTCTAGCTTTTATCCCAGTTCTCTAGCTCTTAATACACGATATTAATGTAGATTTAGTATGACTTGTCTGTGGTGTTTAAAACTGGTTCAAAATAAATGCAGATGAAGTGTGTATTTGAAATTCCTGGAATTTGGAAATGACTTATTTATGCACTATTTATGCATGTGTATCCCCTGACAGTGTAAACCAAGAGCATCATTAACATTAAAGGGATTTGTATCCCACACAGAGAGGTGAATAGAATGTTCTCTTAAGATCTATCGTGTAAATCCGTTGACAGCAACAGGGGAGTTTTTTTTTTATCCTACTGTATGATATGTTTTTTCCAAATGGACTCTAGTGGACAGACTGTCAATCATTTACATCTGTATTTTAGACACAGTTGCAATCTTGTGTGTAAATCATCTGCTGAAGGCAGGTGTCTAAAACTAGAGGTCTAAAGGCATTAACGTACAGGTGCTGTTGGTTGCAGCTACCTGAGCTGTACCCTGCAGCAAAGAAGGCTCCTTCCTGAAGCTACTTATGCAGTGCATTTAAAGATATGTTTGACTTTTTTCTTAGCTTATTGATACAGATAATTTTGTATAATGTCATCTGAAGTGTTTAATTTTCTGCTATCATACACTCATCCAGATCAAGTCTTCTGTTGGAATATATTTCCATTTAAATATACCAAAGATTACGTAATATGAAGCAGTAATTTATCTTCTGTTCTCTTTGGGAAATTTTGTCTCCAGCTCTGCTCCAAGCTTTTATAATTCCTTGAAGCTCTGCAGCCCTATGGAAAATACTTAAGTAGGTTCTATTATGAAGATTTGCTGGGTGGAGAGCAAACTGGTAATAATACCTTGTTCATATATAGCACATTTCATCAGTTCTACAAGCAACTTCATTAAGTAGTTCAACAGTTCACATTAAGAGATGATGGCATAGAAAAGTGATGTGGCTTGATTATGGCAGATCAAGGAGTAGAGCCAGTCTTCTGAATCCTGGTACGTTCCTGTAATTTCTGATCCTGCCTAGTTAAATAGAGCATGCTAGCCATCTTTAAAGGATCAGTTGTTAAAGGAACTCTGTGTTCTTTTCCCTAGCCCTTATTCAACTAACTATTGGGAGAAGAAGTTTACGATGTGTTGTAGAATACCAGGGTAATTCTCTCTGCTGTTCAACTGTGAAATGAGATGGTTCAAAAGATTTAGTCCACGTCACTTTGTGGTAGTCATGAGTCCTTGTCATTTTACTAGCAAAGGAATCCTGCTTAGTGTTCAAAATATATGGTAACTTAGCAATATGTAATTCTGAGCAATTTCAAAATAGATCTCCTATTTTTGTATGAAGGTACCTACTTCCTCTTTCATATTCTTTTTCTTTTATCTGAAATGCCTCTCGTATTCATGAAGATGGTAATTTGCTGTTGCAGGAATGCTGCAGCAAGGGGTCTCCTTATTAGACTGTAGTGTGCCTTAAGGGTTTTGTTTTATCCATGGTATTTGTGCTAGGAACACTGAGATTCACATCATATTTTTTTAGCCTCATGTCATTCATAGAAAGTCGTTTGGACTCTGTGCAGCATCTGTTGCTGAGGCTAAAAAAAAAAAAAAACAAAAAAAAAAAACAAAACTGATCATCTCCTGCTTTGTCGTCAGCGTAAGACCATCAAACCTGCATACGGTATAATGGAGAAAGTATGTGATCTGATAGGATTTTGAACTGTGATAATTTGGGAAATCTGTCTGTACACTGTGTGAACTCTGGCTGAGGATATTAAATTGCTTTATTGTGGAAAACAGTGTACAAGGGTAAGCCATGTGGTATTGGGACCAGGCTAGCAACTACAATGGCTTCCTTTTAAACAGGAGAACATTAGCACAATGGCATGGCTACATCATTGTCAAAGCATGCCTCATAGGAGGTGTAATATGAGCACTCTCATATTAATACCTCCTGGTTATTAAAAAA
>VXAA01001010.1:348062-413943 GCA_013399115.1 Anseranas semipalmata | reverse complement strand
CCCCTTTTTTTTATCAAGTTTATTTTTCAGTAAAGATTTCGGTATTTATTATCACAGCAGCTGTATCTCAAAGGAAGTCTAAGCCTTTTCTTGCAACACTGAAGGCAGTTTGGTCCCAGGAGGAGACTCTCCATGGAGAAAGAAAACTGCTTAAGTCCAAACTCGTGATTTGTCATGTAGCCATGTCAAGGATTATGTGGTGGTGTTCCTGTTGGTTCAAGCAGCCAAGTTGGCAGCAAAGCTTTATTCTCATTGTAAAGTTCTCCTAGTTCAACAAGAAATGTGATGATAGCAATGTGTTTTTCCTGTTTATACCACCTCTTCGTTGTGCACCAGTCTGAATGAATGAAACATGTAGAATTTCACATTGCAGTAGATAATAACAGCCAGTTAATGCTTTTGGAGCTAAGAAAGCAGACTCTACATGTCTTTGCCTATTATTGTGAAGTTCACGTGGGGCTTTATCACTTCATTTGACAGAAATATATGGAGAGAATAATTCAGCTTGGAGAAAAATCCCTTGTCAAATGCACTTTAAGAGCTTGCTAACACTATGAGTGATGAAGCCAGGATTTGCCATTCCAGTTCTGTCCTTTTCTGACTCATTTATAACCTGATTAAAATTTTATACTGTCTGTAATCAGGTAACTGTGGGTCTTACTACTCCCTTAAAGTTTTGGTACAGGCACGCTATAAATGCCTATGGCAATGAGAGATTACTGAAGCTTGATCTGTGTTACAGATCATTTACTGGCATAGTTTTTAACACATCTGGGATAATAAACCAAATTTAAACAAAAAAAAAAACGCTTTTGATGCAGCTTATATCTGTTCCGTGAATACAGTAAGCTACAGAAGTGAAAACAATAATTATAACTGCCTCAGTGCAACAGGTTTTGCTGGTACGGTACTGTTACAAAATAGAAAAAAATCACACCTCTAACCAGCAGTGTTATATGGGCAAAAGTTTGTCAAGTAGGCCTGGACTCATTCAGGAATAGATGTAACAGAAATCTCACAGTATTAGTCATTCTTCAGCTCTTTTAACCTAAATTGAATAATGTGAAAGTTAGTAAACATATTTCCACTATTCATGGTCTGAACTGAGCTGGAACAGCTTGTGGTGGTTTTGCATCTTAAACACAGAGTTTTGGTAAAATCAAAACATAAGTCCTTTCCCTCACTTCCAAACTAATCTGTACCACATCTAGCATGATTTCTCCAACCCTTGTTGCAAGTCTCTTTCAGTTAGAATGTGTCTTCTCCTTCTGTTCTTAATAGGAAATCACAGGGTTGCGTGTGAGTTGTGTAACTCTGGAACATTTGCTTGTACTGGTACCTGCTATGCACAGAGCGCTAATGACCCTTCCAGTATTGCTTTGAAACTGCACAGTTCAGGTTAGTTGTGGATGGCAGTTATTGTATAGCCCTATAACAATTATGTATATGGGCATTTTCGTTTGCTTCATGGTAAGAGGAAGAGAACTACTGGAAGGGCTGAATGTTTCAAAACCTTGATAATTGGTTAATATTTTTTTCCTCCCTTTACCTGTTCTTGTTATGATTGCAAACTGATTCACGGAAGAGCCCAGATCAGACAGAGATACTGTCAAATGAAAGACCCCATCTAGTTTCTGAAGTGCTCAGCAGCCAGAAGGTGGCACAGACACAGTTTTGGTTGTATTTTCGTAGGTGCATGAGTAGATCACATTACATTGCTTCCAAAATATTTTTTTTTTAATTCAAGGTGAGGATTATGACATTTTAAGCCATTTCAGGCAGAAAGCAAATACTGATCTAAATTGGTAATTCAGATATTGGCAAAATGCTTAACTATTCAACAAAATTTTCTACTGCTTTATTTCATCTGAGTTCTCACTGCGTGTACATGATTGTAGGAAAAATGTTGCTCTGCTGTTTTGTGAGCCTGCCTGGTTCCTGCAATTACCTTTAAATTTTGTCTGGTCAGCTATCTGAACAAGCAGTTCAATAAAATGTTAACTCTGCAGCATATACAGCATACTAAGTACAGTTTATCAGAGAAAATCAACCTTCTCTTAGTTATCAATCATAGCTACATGGGAATTTCAACTGCAGCAAAAGCAAGATTTGAACAATCTTATTTTAACATGTCAAATGAATAAAGTGTATGTGTGACTAAGTTTAAAAAGTTTTGTTAAGGTGCTTGGTTTTACCACATGACATGACGCAGCTGCTACTCATTGATCTTATCAGTGTTGCAGAGTCCTGCAATCAGTTGCACAGTCCTGCAGAACAGCACTCAAGCCTGTTATTTTATTTTCCTTGCTGTGGAAGACACTCCTGGGGTGAAAGGCATGGAACCCTCCTCTTTTTCACTACATTGGTCAAAAAATGGTTATCTTTCCATGTTGTTATTGGTTTCATTATGATTTATGGCTTTAGGGTCTCATGCTAAAGAGTAAGAGCTTTGCGTTTTTTTTCATATATTCAAATTCAGTAGCTGTAAAAACTGTTGTCACACTTCTTGAAATTTCCTCTGTTTTTTTTTTTTTTTTTTTTTTTTTAAAAAAAAGGTAGAGAAAATAGGAGTTAACATTCCTGGCAATTTAAACAAACATTTTAAACTCAGCTCTAAGTATTCCTTTGGTATAGCAATCTGACTAGCTGGCGTTTTAAGTACCTCATGCTTGTGCCTGTTTATTTGTGCTTTAGCCTGTAGCACTTCGGCAGAAGCCAGCAGAAGCGTATTAAATTGTAAATCTAAACCCCTCACTTTGCCTTCAGTGCATTTTATGTCAGAAATGATGCTGATATTCTAATCACCAGTTGCTTAGGATATAATGGAGACTAAATGGTGACAAAATGCACAAGTTCAGAAAATTCAGAAGGCTTGTGTGGGTATCTGAAATGCTCCCGTTTCTTCCTACATCCAAAGACTCCTCACAGTTGTGTAGTTATACTAACGGTTTGAAGAAGCATTCTGATATTCCTATCAAACTAGCCCTTCTTAAAAGCCATTGAAGCTGTGCTACTGCAGATAAGGGCAAAGTCTGTTCCTTCATTTTCAGAACACTGTTAGGCCTCCTGTTAATCCTCACAATACTAGGTGACAACTTAACAGTTGAAGAAAACAAAACAGTTTTAGTTAGCAGTTTGCCTTCTCCCCCACACAATCAGTAGTAAAGCCAGATTTAAGCCCTCCAGCTTTTGAAACACATTCCACTTTGGCTCTTTTTTCTGCTATTCAGTCTTAGAGAATGAAACGCACTCACATTCTTCCTCACTTTGGATGGATATCTTAATGCTAGTAATCAAAGTCAACAGGAGTTGGGTTGTTGACTGTGCCTTAAAAAATTTCCTCATAACATACAGTGTTTCACAAAAGTGGTTTTCTGAGGTGTAGAATATCTGTCATATTCTGCTTTTATTATGTATCAGGGTCAAGCCTGTAGTATGGTAAGAACTGCAGAACTACAAAAAAAAAGATATCCCATTTTATAGAAATCACTATTCAATATGCTAGACAGCTCGGAAAAGACCATATTATTGTCCTAGCCTGAGGAAGCATCAGGAAAAAACCCACGTGTGCGTATGCTAATACTTAGTGGGTATTGATACCCCGATGACCATTGTATTGATATTTATATATCTTACTTATTGAATCATACACGAAAAATACTTATTCCCTTCATACTGCCCTAAGTTTATAGATTGGTTTAAAGTTAGTAAAAATTTGTATTGAATGACAGTTGAATTATGCACATATGGGAAAAAAAATCTTTTGTTATTTTTTTGGCATTAATATCAGGTGAGCTCAGACTACTTGTAATAATGGTAATTCAAAAGTTAGCGGAAGTTTCCCATCCTTACATGAGTTGTGGTACTTGATTCTTTGGTTTCGGTTGTGAAGGTAAAAATGTTAAGCTATGAAATTGTCCCTGTTTCTTGGACAGATATGTATCCTAGCAAAACATATTAAGCCCACAACAGAAGAAAAAAATGTTGGTGAGAACCTTGAGCTAAATTTTCAGTGCCATTAGACTTATTTAATTACATTTTTAGAGTCAACGTTGGGGAACAGAATTTTGGCAGCTTAGCAGTGGTTGTCTGTTTTCAGTGAAAAACAGCTATAAGGAACTTGTGGGTTTTCTTTTTGTTAGTTTTCCCCTTCTGCTGCTGTGTAAAAAATAAAAGATGCAATAACTTAATTGTTCTGATCAGCAAATAATTACACAATTGCAATGGAAGTAATTTGTCTTACGATTTTTCCAGTATTTCTTGATGGTACCAAATAAATGAGGAAGCAAGCAGGTATCTGAAAAATGACTGAGTGGACCATCCTATCTTAGTTTTGAAAGTCTTGATTTGATTTTAACATTTATTTGCAGAGCTGAAAGAATTTTTTGTCAATTCTTGTTTTACTGGAATACATTTTTCACTGTTCGTCATGATGAAAAATGAAAGATGACATTTCATTTTGAAGGTGGCAGTACTGCAAAGGTGGTGACTGAGATCTGTTGACTAAGGATGGATTAAAGGACTCATCTTTCACAGCAGTCTGGTTAGAAATATTTTTAGTTGTAAGGATGATAAACAAAGCATCTGAATTAAGGTAGACCTCAAATGCTTAAAGGTCATGTTGTACGGAGTGTAGTCCCAAGACTCCACACTTGTTGTGTGCTAACGGTGTGTGAAAATTACGTTAGCAGTCCTAGCCCATATCTGTTTTTCCCAACTGAAACTAATGTTGCTAATCTTCTCCCTCATATTTTGGCAGCAAGTATCATAAGGTAGTATGGGAATTGATGAGTTTTTCCTCTCTCAGTTTACCTGCCAGATAGGAGACATAAATACTTTTCACCTATATGTTTCCTGGAGTTCTTTAAACTACCAGCAGGCTCTTACGGTCTATTCTGTGTTTAAGGCAGAAGAAAACTCATAAAACCTGCTGGCTACTTTTCATTATGCACATATATGGGATGAGAATAAGTTTTGTTTCTCTCTCATTTTTCCTCTTTATAGTTTTGGCTTGTGATCTCAGAGTGTTTTTCAAGCACAAAAACATCAACAGTAGGTTGTTAGGTTTCTTTTTGTACTATAGTATAGCACTAGGAAACAAACTCAAATACCTGTGTAGGGTGGAGAAATGAGTAAACTCTGTCAAAGCTTGAAATTGGCTTTGCAGTGGCCCAGAAACAAACCAATTAACAATCTTTGTCTTCAGCATCTGCAAAGACTAAGATCAGTAATGAATCACTTCACATTTGGTAAGCATATTTCTTCCCCTGTTACTTTGAGTGTTAATCCTTCTTTGGTTTTCTTTGAGTTTTTGGCAGTATTGCAAGTTCTTGTTGGGTGGGTTCAGGGTTGTTTTGGTTTGAGGAAGGAGAGGGGAGGCATTGTACGATAACCCTAAGGACCCAAAAAATGTAATGAGACATAAACTTAAAAATAACACCTCTCTCTCCCACTTCAAGGAACTGTGTTTAATTATAGTTACTATGCAGATTGGATTACTTTCTGAAGAAGGTGATCTTGTATTCTTCAGTTTCTTCTTAGTTAATGGATTACATATTTTCTTTTAAGGCTGTTCACTGCCTGGCACTATGGATACAAAAACTAATTTGAAAACAATTTGAAAATGGAACAATGTCACGCATTTAAGAAAGTGTCTGAAAGGGAGGAAAGACAACCTGTTTCTAATTCACTACAGAATGCCTTCTAAAATGTCTGTCTTGATGCTGCGCAGAAGCCCACTCTGAAGAGGGAGTCTGTCATGGTTAACCCTGCCAGAACTGTGGGCTGCTGACAGGGAGAACATGTTGCAGTGGCAACTCTGCCATCCAGCAAGAATAAAATATGCTCACTTTCTGTCCTCACGGTTGGCTTTCTGCCTGTGTCTTGGACAAGTTTTCTAAATTTCAGAAGTCTCATTGCTTACTCAGAATTTCTGATAAAAATTTGTGGCTAGTTCCAATGGAATAAGAAGATTGTGGAAGTGAACAAGGATTTCTTGGACCTGTTTGTTCGTGAGGTTATTGAGAAGTCCCTGAAATTCTAAGGCAATCTGGTGTCATATGGACTATGCCCTAGGCGATACGTTATTTCTGCGTACTATCCAGCACATGCTGACAATTAGTGAAGCTACTTGGCGCTCTCTTTCCATCCCCCTTATTCTTTTTGGTTCTAGACCTACTTAGTAACTTATTAATTAAACAGTAACTGTAGGATTCAGCCCTGTGTGTTTTAAAGTCTGGGCTTCATTCTCAAGTTATTAATAGAGATGGAAAGCACTTCCTTAAATGCAAAGATGATTTCAGACTAGAACAGATTCTGAAATTTGACCGATATTTTTTTTTAGTAACTGTTTCTTTAACTAGGCTTCTTAAAAGTATTCTGTAATCTTAATGCAGTTTGACACCCATAAAAGGTTATTCTTCCAGTGGGATAATTGATCAAACTTATTTTTTTATCATAATTCAATATATAAAGAAACAAATGTACTTTGGTTTTGTGCTGTTTATTGTAGCTGGCTGAGATTTATTAGCCTTCATCTGGAGATGCAGAAGGGCCATTGTTGTAACCTCTGCACAGTTTTGTTGCTGTTTTTTAGCTTGTTTGTGTTTTTATGTTATAAATTGAGGATTATGAGATTGCTTTTAAGGTAGACAGCATCACACTTAAAGGAATAAGCACCATTCCATCTTTGGTTCTTAAAAGCAAGTGAGCAAGCATGTGACTAGTTCCTTAAATTTGGTGGGACTGTTCATAAATGTTTTGTATAAATGCTTTAATGATTGAGGCTGGGTAGCCCGCATCTTGTAGCTATGACCCCGTAGCCTTTGTGTTTTCTAGCCAGGGCTTGGTTCTGTTTTCATTCACAGTAGCATGACTTGAGAGAAAGAAGCAGAATTGTATAGGAGTCAAACAACAAACCTCTCCCTTCGCCCCCCAGCTTTCATCTCAACTACTTCTAATCTGTACTATTGTTAATAAGTCTGTATTATTTGTTTTATAATGGATGAATGACTCAGTTGGACCAAATCACTATGGGCAGAAAATCTACATGTAAAATCTAATTAAATATTTTGTCTGATTCTGATTGTACTTACATGATGTGAATTTAACTCCATGGAGATGCATTAACTTATGCTGTTTTTTTGAGGCCAGAGACTCTGGCCCATTGTTTGAGTGGAATGATGGTGAGAGAGCATGTATTTCCAGGTTAGTGCGTATCGGTACTTGCTTAGCCACTGGCATGTTGTCTGGTACTGGGGAGTCATTTAATCACTTTTGTAATATAAAGCAAGGATGATGATATAGTAAAGCCCATGAGAATTGCAGGTTATAATCTGTAATGAATGCTGTTTGATCTACGAATCAAAAGCATTGTAAGGGTTAAATGACTTACGTTTAAGCAAAGAGTAATGCCTATGCTTGCAGTAAAATGTGAAAAGACAATAGTGTTTTTGTTGGTTTTTTTTTGTTGTTATCTTTGAGCCAAGAAAGTATCAGCCAGTTTTCCATCAACGTTACTGTTCTTAGTGGAGTGCAGGAGTAAGGGAGAGAGAAAAATCCTACTCCCTGTTAGCATTACCTTTGGCATTTGTGTCAAATGAGGATTAGTATTATGAGCCAATTTTTTCCTTTAAATATAATACCACAAAAAGACTGTTTTGGGACAAACATATGGCTAGTTCAGGGTTTAGAACACCTGCATGTTGATCATGTCCAGGTCAGAATTGTTAGTTAATGTACCAGAGCCCTTGCTAATCTCGGTTGTAATTTGCACCATTATAGCTGGGATTTTGCACTACTCAGCCTCCTACTACAAGTCTACAGAGAATTCCTGTCCTAGGTTTCCTCCTGAGAGCTTGTGGGGGAAAAAATTAAATTTCCATGTAGTCTTGATGTCATGATCAGTATTCTGCAGTTATTTCTACCTGTCAGGGAATATTTGAGTTGCACAATTTGGAATGTTAAGTGTCTGCTTTATAAGCGTTTCAGCATTGGGATCATTACTGATTTGTTTATGGAGATAAATTGCACCTCTTCAGATTTGTATGTGAATCAAGGGGAAGACAGGTGCCTATACTTTATGCAAGAATTATAGGAACACCTTTAAGAGTAATTAAACAATATAAAGTAATAAGAAAATAAAGAGATAAGTAGACTATATAGGCAATTTCAGGAGACAAAATACTCATTTGCAAAGTTCTGTTTAGTGAAAAAGGCTTCAGAATCGCTGTTATTTCTCTAACAAAAAAAAAAATCAAATAGGATTGGTGTCATTATGTTTTCTCATTGATTATTTATATTTCAATAATTTGGCTATGATAATATCTGATATAATACAAATAATTGTAACTTCATTAGATTATGTTTACCGAGATGAGTTTTTTATAGGTACAATTTCAAAAACTTTTAATTGTGGAGATACATGCATGTTTCAAGCTTAACATTTTATACATGTTAATATGGCAGTAAAGTAACCATTTTTACTACTTACAGTTAGATGCTTTGTTAATTTTGCTTTGGTTATGTATTCTAGTTATTTTGTGATGTACTGATACTGTGTGCAAAGAAACATCCACCAAAGTCTTCAGGAAGAATCTTCTGTTTCTAGACGTTATACCAGACTTGGACAGCATTTTGACATCTGACTGTCATGTCCTTAAACATAGGAGAAGGCTGAGTTTGTCCTTTTCTGAAACTCTCCAGCTCTTCTAGTATGAATGGATAGTTCCAACCCTGTTTATTTGTGAGTAGCTTAGAAAATTCTGTGTTTCATCTGGGTGCAGGATGAATTTCCTTTTATGAGTTTGTTACCTGGTTGCCAAAACCATTTGGGTTCAAGGCCTAGCCCTACTTCAGTCAGTCCTGGGATTAGAGCTGTGGGGCTTTTTAGCATTCAGGCTCAATCCTGGACCAACAGGTAACTGGCTGTTCTGCATCAGAACTGTCTCAGGCTACCTCAGTGCAGCTCTTTGACTTTGTATAAATAATGAATTGCAGGACTAGATGCCAGATTTGTATCCTGAGCCTTGAGCATTCAGTCTCTTTTCCAAATGGGTGTGTTTCAGTTTGTGTGTTTAACCAGTCACCGTTTCATAGAAATTGCAGTACTTGTCTCACATGCCTTTCTGAAAATCTTATCCACGTGTTAGTAGTCTGGGATAGTATTGTTGTTCTGCTTATGATGAAGTCCCATTAGTGCTTTTCTTAATCAGAGAGACCAAGGTCTGTGGTACTGTTAAGTGCAATGTGCTGTATTTGTAGAGAGATGCTTATGTGTGGTTTCGTGCAAATTGCTGGGTGCCAAAGTTCCTCACTGCAATTTCGTTAGAGACATAATAAGCAGGAAGCTGTATGTAACGTGAGAAAAATAGAAGTTCGTCAGATAGTTTACCATAAATGCAAGATACAGGAAGACTGTAATATGGTAATGCATTTTGTCAAACTGGGAAATCCAAATATGGTGACTTGATACTACATGCAAGCTTTTTTGCATCATCCTTGGAAGTATGTGTTCTCAGAACTGAAGAGAACCTGACATCTTTCTCATCTTCCATGTTAACAGATCACTGGTATAAACTAATGCAAAGGATGCTGATGGTGTTTGCTTGTATTAACAGAACTCCCTCCTTTGGTTGTTAGGTGGGGTTTCCTGAATGCTCATTCTAATTCGTAGATGAGTTCATCTGGCTTCTATAAAAATGGCTTAACACCCATTGCATGCATTTGGTTCTTAACAGCTTCTTCAGCTCATCAGTCTCTGAGTATACGCCATGGAAAGGGATGGTATGAACAGCTAAGAGAAGGAATGGAGTCAGGGCAACAGGGAGGCTTTGTTCTTACCTCAATCTGTATCCAAAGTCAGTTTCTATGTGAACTGCTGTATAGGAAAGTATAACCAATACTGGGGAAAAAAAGTTGCTTTGATATAGTAGCTTTACATCTGATATTAAATAAAGTAAGTAAAGTCACTTCAGTTTGAATGTTGAATAAAGCAGAAGGCTAAATGTAAGGTTCTGTAATTCTATTGCTTCTTGAACCTCACCGTCCTCTGAGGTGTTCAGCATTAAATTAAAAATGAGGCACCTCCCCAACCTAGGGCAGTACAGTGCTGTAAGTCTCTAGTGGGAACATGTCCAGAATATGTTATATTGTAAGGAGGAATGCTGTCCCTGTATATTCCAGTTTAATGAGAAGTTCATCAACATCCAAAGTAAATTCCTCAACTGCTTACTAGTGAAGTGAATCTCTAACATTGTAGTGGCTGGGATACTATCGCTTTAAAGGAATGCAAGTAAAAGCATAAGTTATAGCATGTTTTGTAGAGATACAAAACTGCATGACAACTATACAATGTACAACTATATGCTAGAGAATCTTTAAAAAGCGGTGTGGGCAGGCAGGATGTGTGTGTGGAATTTTATACCCTCAAGCAGGGAGAAATCTAGAGGTAGAAAAATGAAGTGTGATACCATTAATATATTTAGGTGCAAGATAATGATCTACACAGCAGAATTTCGACATTGGGAAGACTGCAGTGTTCACTGCCCTTTAATTGGGGTCATGAGTGTCTGGAATAAGGAGAGCGTGTAGATATAAATATGTAATGCATAAACCCAAAGAGAAGAGACTGTACTCAAAACTATACTGTCTCAACTGCAGCAGCCTTTCTTCTGGATACATTTATTCATAATGTTAGGGTCTCTATCAAAGCAATGGCAATAAATATAATCTTAAAAGACTTGTGACTGCAGCAGTGGAGTCGGATCAGTGCCCTACATTTTAGCATCTAGGGGGAAATGGGAAGTTTAATGGATCTCACCCTGCTTGCTTTGCTTGTCATTTCTGCATGCTATCTAGAAATACATGACGGACAACAACTCCTCTCCAGATTAAACCATGTAGCCAAAAGTAGTATGCAGGAGAAATGGATGTAAAGGTTGGATAGACATAATTATTACCTACCCCTAATATCCAGTCCATTTTCTCACTTTCAGACTGTTTGCATATTGGTTGTAATACAAGCATGCAACTGGTGTTGTAGTGTTACACTGGAATTACTAAGCAATTCCAGTGAGCACTTCATGTGGCTGTAACAATGGGTTTATTAACAAAGAATTTTTTCATTTAGATACTATATCTGCTTTCAAAAATGAGATAAATTTTCTCCTTTTAGTATTAGCAAGGTTGGCTTAGTCAGTATTGACTTAGGAGTATTTTTTCTTTCTTTATTAGATTTTAAGTTTCTTACATTTGCATTTTCTAAAATACAGCATTGAGGCACCATGATAATACAAGATGGTTAAATGCAATAGCAGGAAATAGAATATTAAATGTAAATATAATGAGAGGTAAAATTAGCTGAATATGTTTCCCGTTTCACATCAAAAGGTAACCAAAATTCTTGGCCGCTAGGTTTAATATGTTGAGCTTCTTTTATAGTGAAATACAGAAGAAATTGACTTTACTGAAGTTTAGTTATACAATTGTATCCTAAACCATAAACTTTAAAAATAGACTCACTTGGTTTATCAAGAAATAGGGCTTACTAGGATAATGATGAAATTCTAACACTTCTACCATGGTCATAAAGCTCTTCCAAAGATACGGGACATTAAGAGCATTGTTTGGTTTGTTAGGTTGATGTATTGCAGATAAAACTAATTTGTCAGATGGCGTTTTCCATTAGTAGTGTTCTTAGCTACTTCTGACTTTACTGAAATCAGAACAAACAGGGAGGTTGTCCTTCTCTTTTTTTTTTTTTTTTAATTTCAGATCTTTGTTAAGACTTAACTCCAGAGCTAAGCACAGACAAATGATTTTGCCCTATTTGGAAATTCTAGTCATTTCTTTGAAAGCTCTGAGTACTGGGGTCTACAGGATTGGTACAGTTACTGACCTTTTGCCATTGCTGTAAAAATGTAATCAACTTGTATGTAAAACTGCATGGAGTCTAGACTAAGAATTTATTTTTCACATTTCTTAATTTTTCATTACTTGAAATTGCTAGCTGAAAACATCGTCTTCACTTGGAAAGCTTTGTTCATTTGCTTCTGGGAACTTGGATTAGTTTGGATGGGGGGGGTGAGATTATAAGAACATGTAATGAATTAGGCAGCATTTTCAAATTGTTAATCAGCTGTTTCGTTTTCTCAGGTGCCTTGAAAATATTTTTTTTTGCTTCTTACAGTAAAAATAAGGAGTAGAAAATTTAGATTTCTGACAACTTTGACTTTTCTAAGAAAAAGGGAAATACTCAAAACTATTTCACCAACCAAAATGCATATTAAAGATGCATTGGCTATATCACAGTCTTTTTAGAGACGAGCTGTAAAGCTCATAGTTCAAATACTTGTGCAAGCAATGGTAAATGAATTACGTTGCTTTCTACTCTCAGCATTAGAAGATGCTGTGACTTATTTTATCTTTTTGCCATTAAACGTGGAAATCGTATGGAATATAGAAATATTTTGTTGTCGTCTTCCTAGGTCACTTGATCTTCAGTATTACAGTGCTGTTTTTGAGTTTTTTTTTTTTAACAGGGGAGGGTCTGCATTTGCTTTATAAGCTGTAATAGTGGATGTTGGATTGAGATAATTAACTGTCTGGTTACAGCTGTAGATCATGTTGCTTAGATAGGAATGAGGTATCTTTGTTTTGGTTGTCAAAGTAACTGCGCTCAATGAAATCATTCAGGTGTTGGCAGATTTTCCCTTGGCTGTTGGAGGTAGAGTTTAATTATCATACTAGGATAAATCAGTAGATCTGAATCTTGTGAGCTGGGCAGTCTCACTTGTGTGTTAGTTTGTGGATTGTGTTGCAGTAATGAATCATAATTTGGTTGAAATCACAGTTTGAACAATGTCTTGATTTTCACACCCAGGCAAATGAAATATTTTCTTCCCAAACCATTTACTTGACTACAAATAATCTCCTCCTATTCCCATCTATCTCCAAAATCTTTACACAGGAGAAAACTTGCAGAGAGAGAGGCCCAGACTAAAAAAAAAAATACTGGTCAGTTTTACTTTTTTTTTTCTTTTCCCCCAGTTAAAGATGAGTTCAAACCTCATATTTCCCTAAAGCGTGAGAAGATTTGACTCTTCAGTGTCAGCTCAGTTCCACCATTGCTAAGAATGAATGGAGCCAGGGATGCCCACAGCTGCAGAGCATATTCCTAATGACTCAGACCAGCCTTTAAGAGGGTCATATCCTGCATTGTCCTTTTTCAGTTTGAGGTGGAACTGTCTATGCCATGCATTTGGTCATGCATGCTGTACATACAGAGCTGCAGTCTCAGTTCACTGTCAGTTGGAAAGAAGCATCAAATCACAAAAAAAAAATCATACTGAAGTGAGTCAGTCAGGCCACAGCACTATATAGCTTCCTTGCCATTCCAGAGGTTTGGTGGACAGAGATTGAATTTCTGTCCTTGAATAGTTTTGTTGTTAAGCAGAAAGGTGTTTTGAAGCATCAAGTCAGGGATACCTTTAAAACGTTATGTACCAGTTGGAGAAAAATAAGTGGTAAATTTCCAGCAATGCACATCGCTGCATTTACGAGTAAATTGTATCGGTCTCCCCTGGAATGGACAAAGAATGTGTGTGTGATTAAATGATGTTATTGTAAAGACAGGTTTTTTTTACTTCCTGGCTGCTAAGACAATGACAGCTAGTTGCCTTCATTTTCTACTAACCTCAGCAGTAACACTTCCCTTAAAACAAAATAAAAACAATGTTGTTCAGGGCAACAGGCAGTGGAATACCAGGAATTTTATAAAGGTAACACACAGTAGCTCCAAAAGTTATGGGTTGTGCTGTTCTTTTGTAACTTTAAAAGTAAATTACACCCCTGGAAGTCTTTATCTGTCTTCACTCCTTATGCCTGCTCGCATGGAAGTGTCTGAGTAGTAAACAGGGAAGAACACCCTGAAAGATTCTTTTTTTTATCAACAAAAGTATTTGTTGTAGGGTGTTTTTTTTGTTGTTGTTGTTGTTTTTTGTTTTTTTTGTTTTTTTGGTGGTGGTGTGTGTTTGTTTGTTTTACCAGCTGCCAGTGGATGGTTCTTTAAATTTTAATGGCTGGGAGAAGACTGATATGTTACAACAACCTCTCATATCCCATTGAGGGTGACTGTTGGTCACCTGTTCCTCTCAAATGTTGTACCTGGTATAGAAAAGTTGGCAAGAATTTTGGGTATCTTGCCTATTTGTAACACAATCAATGGACTTGGTGCACTAAGGAGCAATTTTACCTTTGTTTTATAAGATTTCTGTGAAAGGTTATCATCACTTCCAATCAGCCTGACTATAAAAGTCTATATAAACTATAGGAAAGTTATACAAGCCCTTTAAACAGGTTGAGAATAAGGACATTTAAGGTCAATCTGTTTCACATCTTTATGCCATTTGTCTTTAGAGACATCTGTAATTCAGACAATCCTAATATCCTTTGTGTTTTTCAGTTTTACATTTTGGCATCATATTCAGAGCAATTTTCCAGAATGTTTAAAGAGGGAAAAATAAGACTTTTGGATACAGTAATACAGCATTGCTGAACTCCAGGGTCCCATTTGCTTTAAGAAGTATTTAAGCAGCTAAAATTGTTTCCTCTCTTAACGATCTAATTCATTTTTAGAGTAAGCCAGTGAGACTTTTTTCTTCTTGCAGTTTGGGTAGCATTCAGATGTATTGGGTAACAGGAAGCCTTTGACTTCTGTTGTTCATTATGTTTGTAGCAGAGTATGTCAACAGAAGATTGTTAGAAAGTAAAAAAGCAAATTTTCTGTTTTTCTTTCATAAACTTTATGTGATCTTAAATGAGACGGTTTCTATCCCCAGAACTTACGAAGTTTCAGGAGCAGAGATGTATGTAACACGTGGAAGGTTTTTTCCAAAAGCAGTGATCTTCTGTTTAGCATTCTGTTATTAACAAAAATTCATTCCTTCTATTAATCTAAGCTACTGAATCTAGCCAACATACTGCTTCTGTTCTTTTTGTCACTTATTCCACTGTCTTTTGTCAAAGAATTTGAAATTCTTGCTGAAATGCAAAAAGTAAAGGGAACTGCATTTCTGAAGAACAAACCTGTTTTCCAGCAATTCTGCAAAGGCAATTCATTTACTAGATCACACTCATAAAGGTCTAGCAAGCAGTGAGGTTTTCAGAAAAAATCTTTTCAACAGGAATTTATCAAATTAAAGCTTTACTGGAAGTTTCGTGTGATTTTTTTTTAAACCGCAAGCAATTATGACTGTACCTACAATTCAAGGAGGCTGTGCTTACAGTATGCACCTTTATATAGACTCTACTGTGTCCTGCCTCTGTCTCTTTGAACACTGCATATCACAGACAGCGTTGTCTGTTGAGTTAGTAATAGGCTGGAGCCCCACTGTAAGCAGAGAATGACAAAAGATCCCATCTTAAACGTACCTTGAGCTGCAACTCCATCCTCTCCCCATTTGTAGATCTCAAGGCTGAACTAGACTTCTGGTTTAGTTTCCTGATCCTCCATCCTACTTTGGGCAGAGCACAAGGAATCTCTTCCCAGCTCCAAATGCGCATTTGTTGAGTTACAACATTAACACCACCCCAGCTGTCATCGTACCTCTCCAGGCTGAGCAGAACAGAAGAATTCCATCTTTAAAGGCCTTCAACTCACTAACTCTAGCATCTACAAAAAAGTGCTTCTGCCAGTACTCAAAGGCTGACTTAAAGGCTAGTCTTTTCAGACAGGCTACAAGCTCCCTGGTGGGTACAGCGGCTATAGTTTTTGGAAGGGTTTGTGATCCTTGCTAGAGAGTCCAAGGCAAATATATCAGGCAGATAGATCATCACATTGATCTTGTTTTCTGACAGATGTGTTCTCATATGATATGATGTATGTTAATGGATCTGATATGTTTGGGAAGGTTTTCAGAATGCCACACAGAAGGGTCAATTTACTTGTCAGCACAAACAGCTCCAGCTGAACTAATTACATGCACTGGAAACTTCTGTAATTGGTACTGGTCATGTTGCATGATAACTGTCTAAGTATCAAAAGAAACAATGGAGGAAGGAGGTTTCTTTGCCACACATAAATACAGAGATATTATATATACAGAATGTCAGAGAGGAAAAAAAGATGTTTTCTTATATACTGTATGAATATTTCCTCTTGTCAACAGGCTGACTTCTGGCCACAAAGAGTTAACGTTCATGAGAAGTATGTGGAAACCTTACATAACTTGTTCAGTCTCATCTCATGGGTGTTTCTCTGTACACTCTGCCAGAACTAATTTCACGGTTTTAAAACAACTCATGATACAAAAAGAATACATAATGAGTTGCTGTGAGATATGATTGTTTCGTGTTTGAGAGATAGAGAGACCTGTAGCTCTCCAGGACTTAAGAATCATTTCTCAATTAAGCACAGGATGTATATAGCTTAACAAAGGCTATGTGGTTCCTCTCAAATACATCAGGGTTTGGCTCTTGATAGCACAGCTATTGCATGAATTTGAGATACTTTTCCCCTCCTTTTTCCCAGCATCTTTTCCTCTGCTAGTTTATAAATTCAAAGAAACCGTAAGCTTGTGTAGACAAAAACACTGACCTGGCATGGTCTGTCTTATCCTGCATACTGACTCCCTGTCATATCTTAGAGTTTGAAAACAGACAAAGCTTTCTGGTGCTGTCAAAAAAGTCATCTTTGAGAAAAGAAGCAGCATCCAAACTGTCAAGACCAATACTTGCTCCCTCTCAGCCAGTGACGTTTCAGTCCTGAAGCCTGCATAGCAATAAGCTACTTATTTGAGTTATCAAAAGACATAGTCTATACAAAATGCTAGTAAAAGCAGACTTCAGGGAAAGAAAGTCAAATGGAATGGCGTGGTGAAAACGTGTCTGTTAATTTGAAGGTGCAATATTTACTGATAGATAAGTTAGGTTACCCCGCTCGCCTTGAAGGCTTTTATAGCAGAAGCTAAATTGCAGTTCTGGGGAAGACAGGAAAATGCTGTTACACAAAATGGGTGAATGCTTTAGAAAATCTGTTCAGGGCGCAGTCCAACAGTTCATGGCATATCCAGTCTTAGTTTGAAAAACAACTTTTTGGCTAATGAAACAGAACAGCATGTGAAAATAGGTTTGATTAGTTTGATGTTGCAGAGACAGTGCAATGTGGACTATAACATGATTTCCTCCAATCTCTGTATTACCGGAAGATATGAAGTAGAGTTAAAGTTCAGTATGATATCCCTGGCAAGGACTCTTATTACTCTGAGGCAGGAAGTAATAGGGGATTTAACTGGCTATTATTTGCCCAGATCTTTCCAAACTGTAAAGAAAGACTTATCTTAAAGTATGAGAGCCACTTCAATTCAAATGAATTAGTGCAGCTTTAGATGTGAAGAGAAATTTATAAGGATCTTTGGACCTCCAAAACACTTGAGTAAAGCAGTTGGGATTACTAGTGAAATTTCACTTCTGTAAAAAAAAAAAAAAACTGATTTGAAACAAATGTCAATGGATTGAGAGGGGTTTCCTCCAGGCTAGTACATGGTATTGCTGCACAGCCATGAGAGCAGTCATTCCAGTCTTGAACGGACAATGCAGTGTAATAGTTCACCGTTTTCTGCAACTTCATGTACTAGAAAGATAGAAACAAGATGAAGATTCCTTGACCTATGCCCGTACTTGCTCTGCTGTTCTCTGAGGAAACCTCCCTTTCGTGGCTTGAAAAGAGAGGAAGGGTTGGTGTGACGGTGCAGGCATTCATGACTTCTTTACCCCCACATACCAATCTTAGCCACAAGGTGAGGCTTAAGTTGCAAGAAAAGGTTATACTGGTCTGTATGCTGGGCAAAAGTAGTGATGTGACAGATGATGTGGTGGCAGGATGCATGAAATAATTTATGTTAACCTCTCAAATTTTCTGTAACAGCAGTGCTGGAAGTCCTGCAAGTTCTTGGGAGAATTCCAAGAACAAATTTCCATGCTTATTACCCAACTGCACTAGTGATGAAAGAAATCTTACTTTGGTAAAAATCATTTATGTCCCAATAGGAAATGAAACCTTTTTATAGGAAAATTATTTTTTTCACCTGCAAAACCTGTCATTTTTAATGTGGGGAAGAACCGGATGATGTAAGGCACAAACATACATTGATTCTCTTTTTAGAAAACCAGTGAGAATAGGGATGCAAATTAGTTCGCTGTAAAGATCTAATTAATCAGCCTTTCTTTTCTTTATTCCAGTTACCTTGAATTAGAAGTCATGTTATCCTTTGGGTTCCGACTGACTAATGTTTTAGAAAACTGCCTGCTACTAATCTGACAAGAATGTCAGGAAGGGTTGATGCTTTTTGTATTGCAGTTATGTCGAAACGACGACTGATTTCAGTTAGAATGGTATTTTGGGGCTATTTTGCTTCTCATATTTCAAAGGACAGCTGAAAGTAACATGAATGTGCCCTGAGACATTAACCGTAACATATGTTGAAGGCATGTTCTATAAAGATAAACAGACAGTTTCCCAGCTTTATCTGAAGATAGCATATAGATTTGATTATGATTTTGACCTATCCAAAATTCAGAGATGTCTGAGGCTGAGGTTGTTTTTTTTTTTTGGATGTTCTGTTTTGCAGGAAAAGAAAGAGAAGTTTTTGGTAAAGTAAGCAGGGAACTGCAGAATTATTTTATGTTCATTAAGAAGGCCGAGTTAGGCACTGAACTGTTGTTTCAGTAAAATCTTCATTATGTCAGTATTTGTAAATAATTAATGTGTTAAGTTGCCTTGTTTCCAAAAATAGCTATGTTCAATGAAGGTTGGAATACAATAATGAACTGTATTGCAGTCGAGAGAAGTAGCTACAATACCATGTCCTGTTTTGGAATGATTTTTCACTTTCCAGTTAAGCTGAGTATCAGTGCTTCTGGGTTGGGGGTTATTAACTATATTTGCTCTTTGAAGAGAAGAGAGCTCCTTGTAAAGATGACTTCAACAGCAAAGAAAGATTTCACAGCAGTAGCCAATTTCCTCAGGGAACAATTCTATGATTGCCCAGTCCAGCGTAGATTTTACTTGTCTGCCCACTTGGAGGTAGTGGCAGGAAAGCCAGGAGACCATGCTGCAGGAACAGGGGAAATTTCAAAAGTCATAGAGAATTAACTGCTTGAATGCCAACAGCAGCTTTTGAAGACAGAGGAGCCAGAAAACTATGCAAATGAGCAGGGCGTGAATCCTAGCTCTTTAGCAAATCAGTGAAAAAAGCTTGAAATTTTACAAAGTCTTCTTCAGGATTTTTCCTTCAGGAAAGGAACACTGAGCATTAGCTATTTGGCCTTCCTCTAGGACATACAAGCTCTTTTCCTTGCCTGCTTACACAGGATCTGCTTGTGCCAGTGACCTCATGCACTTTGTGAGCAGAAACGTCCTTAGTACACTCAAGCCATTGCTTAATGTTTAGAATGACCGAGGCACCGGGGGGGAAATAGCATTAGAAGATCATTCATCCACTCAGTGGCACTAGCTCCAAGGTTTAAAATATTACATCAACCAACAGGTAGAAGTGGAAAAGCGCTAGTTTATTCATTTTTGCTCATTTATTAAACCTCTGTGGGAATTCTGCAATGCAGCCCACTCGGTCTTGCTGAATTTTTGTTTTAACTTCAAACCAAGGACTAGACATAGCCCAAAGGAAGCTGTATACTGTAGCTCTTAAATGGAGTGCAATGCATAATGTGCTTTAGCCAAGATTTGACTTTGGCCAGTTGAGTGGAAGACGGGATGTTACTATCTTTGGAGCTATGGTCTTCATCTGTCTACTGGGGTGCAACATTCTGGAAAAGCTGGGAATGACTGGTCTATATGGCCAGCTTTCAAGCATTCAGATTAACTCAGGTAAATTCTGACATAGCCTATTACTATTCTGAGTGCTGTGGGGTTACAGATGCTATTAAATAGCACTGAAGGGTCACTGCTAGACTCTAAATGAAATCCCATGCTCCAAGAATTTTTCATGTACTAGAATCCTGGGGTCTTTCATACATCCTCCCTTCAAATTTGCTTTATACAAGGGGACTGCTAAGCTAAATTCAGCCCAATGAAGAGAGCAGGAAGGTCTTGCAAGATGTATTTGCTGATAGAGTCCTCCCCGCCTGCTTTTTTCTTTTCTTTCTAAGTCATGGGAAGTGTTACCATCACCTTGAATGTTTCATGGTCAGTCAAAGAATAAGTTTTAATTTTAATACCCCTCTCAAGCTATAGCATTTAAGGAAATCCTGCTTACAAAATGCATAATTTTTCTAGTGCTGACAGGGGAAAATCATTTCTAATTCTCTTTTAATTTTTTCTTTTCCTCTTTTTTACTTTGTGATGCCAGTCTTGCAAATCAATATTTCATTTTGAAGGAGCCATGTTTGATGCCAGTTCTACTTATTTGCTTTGCAGTCACTGCAGTAATGCTTTGTAGCTCTGTCAGTATGTAAATTAAACCAAGCATAGATAGCTTTGTGTTGCTTAATGTTCAGCTGATAAAAATTAATGTGGTGTGAAATGAGCATTTTATCTGACTGCAGATACAGTGACGGAGTTAATTAGACTGGCAGAGCAAAATGTTATTAAACATACAGGCCCCTGATCATCAAGAGCTGGGAGAACCTCAAAAATGTGGGTTTGGGTGGGCAGTGTAATGCAAATTGATTGAGGCAGGCTCAAAGCAAATATACTGAGAATGGTGCACTACTTCAGCAATAAGACATGACAGACTGAGCAGTAATGCTGATGAATGCATGCCTTGGGTGCACAGTGTAAGGTACAAGGCAAGCCAAATGCTTCCAGCACACTTGGGAAGTGCATTAATCAGCATTAACACATGATCTACAGTGCCTTATTGTCATTAAGCATTGTCACTTCTTGAGGTCAGAATTTGGTGACAGTTAAATGATCAGTAAGCCAAATCAAATAAAGCAGCAAAACGTTTAATTCAGCATAAGTTCTTTCAGTAAAAGTATTTTCATACATTTAGTTCTGTTGGCAGATTACTGGTGTAGTACGTTGCTATTTTCTGTAATTAAAAACAAAAAGCACGAACAACGGTGTCTCTTATTCTATAAGCTAAATATATTCCATAGTTGTTGATGCACTTATACAGTTGTGTGAGTATGCACTCTATTTTCATATGCCCTATTTCTGTTTGTCGTTGGATAAATGTATGAAGAAAATCAGAGATACATTAAAATATTGGCATGAAAACCTATGTTGGATGCAACCAAACATGTCTTTCCACTTTTGGTGTTGTGAATTTGGGAGACTAGTGTCCAGCCTCCCCAGTATTAGTGCCCAGGCAAAATGCAACAAGTCCAATGGTTTTAGTCAGTGAAACCGACACGAATGTATGGTTTTGGAGCACAACATTTGGTAACGTATGATTCAAGACTTTAGGCTAAGGTGTTTCTATTCAGAGATGGGAAGCCGTAAGTCTTGTTTAAACATATAAGCCAACACCCAAAATTTGGGTGTGTCTGTGGATGTTTGGGCAGTCGAGTTGAAAGGGCTGTGTAGAGGCAGAAGAGAAAGTCACCTCAGAGAAATGTACATTTAAGAGGTTTCCAAAAGGGCTAGTTGGCTTTGTGTGCTGAGGACAGAGGACATTACTGTGCTTTGCTGGGCACTGAGAGCTCAGAGCATGCTTTTCTGTCTCCTTGGTGTATCGTTTCGTGTCAGAGCCCTACAGTAGTGCTGAATAACCTCAGTTTAACTTCCTAGCAACCTCCCTCTTAATTAGATCTCTTAGTGAGTTTAGGAGTCTAACAGATTTTTATGTAGGATTTTGTCCTCCCAGTACTCCGATAAATAGTATCTCCATAAATCTATTGTTTGTCTGTAATCCATTTTGTGTGCTTTATCTGTTTATCTTTTTGCTGCCTCCTTGCTTTTGATGGTACTACATAGGTTTGTGCTCCAATACTGAGCTCTAAACAGACGGGCCTTTTGTTTTGCAATTAGTTCCTTTGTCTTATACTGCTCTGATGTCCATATATCTTTCCAAGTTAGAGGTACTGTTTGTCTCTCATCCATGTCATATTGCACATTGTTTTCCTGGGGCCTGCAAACTCGTACAGTGTAGTGTAATGCTTTGTCACCTCATAAGATGGGTGAACTGTACTTGCAAGGGGATTTAGGAAGAGCTTTTACATTACTTAATACTGGTCATTGAGAGTCCTACTAGACTGCTGCTGACATTTCTGAGCAGCACAGGCAAGAGAGACAAAATATTAGGAGTAGGCAGCAGGACACTCAATAGGTGTTCACAAAAGGTATTAACAAGGAACAGAGGGCGGTCAGTACTTACATGGATGTACAAGTTGATGTCCCCGATTAACTACTTAACATGACTGTCATTAACGGGAGCTTCCAGGCAGAACTGAAGAACTGAAGGTTTTCAGCCCAGTCACAAAGTATTTGTGAAGGTGACCAGGGTGATCCTCTGTATGTTACTGCAGAAACCTAATAGAAGGTCTCGGGATGCTTCTTTCACTGTGCATGCTTGTTACATCTGGGTCTGTTTGTGAGAAAGAGAAAAGATGATACAAGACTGTCTCAGTGTTTGCATGTACTGCTTTGGCCTCTTCATGCCTTAGTGATTCTCAGATAAAATCCAAATCCCCACTCTGTTTACTTATTCATTTATTTAAGGTATCTACCATGTGAAAGAAACACTGTAAATTCCCTCCCTGTTTTCAACAGAGCCTTGATAAAGGAAGCTGAGAGATTGTATTGGTTTCAAAACCCACACTGTTCCCTTCTCCCCTTTGCATGTTATAAATTAGTGTCATGCATCTTAGCTTCTCATGTGCATGCAGCTGAGCACAAACGGTTTATTACTGGTTCAGAATTTCAGGTATGCTCTCTAAAATTCCTCCACTCAAATATACAGTAGCATAACAAGAACAATGTTAATTACTGTACTAGCCATGAAGTAAGTAGTTTGCAGAATCGGCAACATCTGCGTGCTAATGAGGAGTGACCTTTATGCCAGATCCTATTAAGTTCTTCCATTCCATTTTTCATTGTATTGAAGGGCACTCAGTTCTCTGTGGAGTCGCATTTTACTTAGTACTGTTTTCTTTATGATTCATTCGGTAGTGTACAGGGCCTTCAGTGCATCTAGGAAGACAGCCAGTTGTTCAGAACTGTTTTTGCCATCTGACCTAAGATCAAACCTGTATCCATAAAGCTACTTTTTATGAGTCTTTTTTTTTTCCCCGATGTTTTCTTACCAGGAAATAAACATCTTAAATAAAAATAGCCCCAATTTTCGGCTATACTGCTTCTTGCAAATTTGTTCCTTTTCATACAGCTCTCCAGATTCTTAACTGGCACAAGGTATGAGTTACTAGCACCTCAGTTAGCTTGGAATTTTGAACAGATATCCAAAAACACATAAGCTCATCTTGTTGGGACTGGAGTTCTCTATTGAGAACAGCCTCTTACAGATTTTTCAGTCTTCTCTTTGTCTAGCTTTAGATGGAAAAAAAATGAAGGTAGCTTTCTATGGTATTCACAGTACCTGTTTCTGGTTTTGACCAAAAGAGATGCAAAGTAGAAGTTACCTATTCTACTTTAGCTTTAAAGGTCAGATTTAGTGATGGCTGAGATTAAAACTTGTTTTACTTAAAATGATTAATATAACTCCTACAGTGATTTGTAGGATTTACAGCTAAGATTACTGGTAAATAAAATCACAATATTGAAGGGTTTGACCATCACCTAATGGGCAGAAAAAAATCTCTTTCCCCTCTAATTAAATTTATTGGTCTTTTTTTTTTTTTTTTCATTTTCAGCTAGCAATATCCATACCTTTGCTGAATTAAAAAAAATGGAATATTTTGTCCTTATATGAAATTGTATATATTTTTGTAGCTTCCAAATCAATAGATGTGACTGCAATGGACCAAGCTATCTTCAATGTTTTGCAAAGCTATTTATAAAGCTCCTTATTTCACAAAGAATATTTTAGTTTTTAGACTTAATCCTTTTCATTAAATGGAAGAATCTTGAATATTGTCCTCACTTCTCAAAGTCTTTATGGGGCCCAACAGAAGTGGTTTGGGTGCAAGAAACACTGTGGATGTTGGCTTTTTGTTATACTGATTTTCCTTCCCCTTGTTCAGCCTTTCTTTTCTTAGTTACATAATAGCAACCTAGATTATCAGTGACAGGATTTTGTTCGACTGCAGACTGATTGTCTATGGTATGAAATAAATTATTTGTCTTTAACCTAGCATTTAGGTGACAGTGACCAGTACCAAAATCCCTACCATCTGAGACCATTTTGGAAAAAGTGTCTGAGGGTTAATTTAATTCTCATTTTTGTTATTTTTTAACTGTTTTGGTGTTGAGGATTTATAGGGCCAGATCTCAAACTGGATTAAATTGATAGTATTCTGCTTACAGTAGTTCACTTGCACTAGCTCAGGACCTGACTTGGTATCACAGCTAAATTTGTGGTATGTGTATGCCTCGACAAAATACTGTGTGTTGGGGTTATCAGGGAGGTTTGGTTCTCACCTATGTGTTGTATCAGCCATTTCAAGAAGGATGAGCACTGTACCAAAAGACTACCGTCATGACAGAAATAAAGCCATCACTTAATTTCACTTTTTTGATCATGTTAGAGACTCCAATTGAAGGACTTTTTCTCTTAACCATTCAAGGCTTCTGTCAGTGAAATAGGTGTCAGTGACTTGGCCTGGCAACAATCCTTTAATTCATACACCCTTGATCATTAAGTTCAGTTGAGGAATACAGGTTACAGTGCTCAGTATCATTTGCCTGTAGACTAGAGACTGAAGTGTATGCCAGTGTATGTGCAAGTGCCAGAGATTAATTCATTTCGCTGCTTTCACAGATTGTCTAGATTGAAACTATGCAGTGTTACACACCGGAAAAAAAAAAAGAAACAAAATTCTCAAAATTCTACAAAATCAAGTCTGCTAGAAGGCTAGGAAGTCCATTCTTGTAGTATTCCAAACCGTAATGCCCTTGAAACGTGGGTTCCTGCTTCTTTTTCCCTTTGTGCACTCTCCTCCCGGGTCTGGTGAGGCATTCAGCTCAGTGGGTTATGTAACTGTGACTTGACACTGCAGCCAAGTTACCAGTAGCTTTGGAGTTCAGCCTACTGAACTGTAGCAGAGTGCGAATTCTCCTTAGTATGCTTGGCAGCGGTGCTAACTGCATGCAGAGGCCTGGTTAGAGGATAAATGGATGACTTAGTGTTGCACAGCAGCTGTATTTAATGCACTAAGCTGTCAGTTACTGACTTCACGTTGTCAGAGTATTGGTAAACATGCTGAGCAGAGCACAGAACCTGATCAGTAGAAATGAATAGCTCTGTTTTGCCAAAGTGCATTTAGGCCTTGTCACATTAACTTGGAGATACTGTACTCAGCATTCACCTCATGGAAGCGGCAGTCTCTTCCAACAATGAAATAGTCAACAGCATGTGGCCACACAGTGACCGGATTGCAGAATGAGTTTTGTTTTGTTTCACTTTTTCTTCCAGAGCCTTAAACCTTAAACTCCAGAATTGCTTAGTTCAACCTCATTCAACTGAATTGCTCTAAATGGAAGTGATTTGTGCAGGCAGGATTGTGGCACAAGCATGTGTGAATTGATAAATACAGAATGGATGTTAATAATGGTATATTTTGATAGATGTTGAGTAAATTGTTAATATTTGAAAAGCTTATTTTGAAAATAAAGGCTGTGGTTGGTATAAGAAAGGATTATGTCAATTTTCATAAGTGTCCCTAGATAAGACCCTTAATTTCACTGTATGTTGTGATATGGTTACACTTGTAACAATATGACTAATTTTTCTATATGGCATTTGTACTAAAATACATGTACGAAAAGTGTCTTTTTTGTAAATATAGGTAACCTTAATATTAAGCCTCATCAGCTTTATTAAGCCACTTTAAATAGAAAACACTTCAATTTACAGGAAAAATTGCTTAAAAGAAAACTTCAGCAGATACGGGAAAGGTAAGTAGGTTTGGGTTTCTATAGCTCAGTGTTTCTTTAATTGTCAGTCATAACCCAAAGGGTCACAGGAAGTTCAGAAGAGATCATGAAGTTTGTACTAGCCAGGGTTCAGCTAACGACCTTTCATTTCCAGCAGTGGCTCAACTCCTCCAGTGCTCACATGCACACCTGATAAACAAGCCTCTGTAGCCTGCTCTCACTCCTTGCTTGTGCACAAAGTGTCTGTTACCACAGGCACCAAAAAGTAGCTCTGTGGTCTCATGGAAATGTTTGCAGCAAGTAATTTCAGGTGGGCTCAGACCAATGGGTCAAAAAGGGCCATGTTTACAAAAAAAGAAAAAAAAAAAAAAAAACTTAAACTCAGACTTAACATGGTATATTTTGAAAGTTCTCTGAACTGTTGCCAGGGAGAGAATGCGTTGTGCATTTTGTATGGATTTAAATATCTCGAAGTCCTACAGTATTAAAAATAATAGGTGGCGGGATCAAAACTTAAAGCCTTTGCTCATTGTATTGCAACTCCCCTCCCCCTCTGCCATATATTCATTGAAATTAGAGATATGGGTAAGTGGCAGCAGTGCAAAAGCACATACGTATGTTGGTTTACATCTCTATATTAGCGTGAATCATCATTTGAGTATCTAACAAATGCACGTGAAAATTCTGGTATTAAATTAGCATTCTTTTTGTATAGTTTTCCATTTCCTGTAAAAATAGGTGAAATGCAGAAAAATTGGGGCTGATATCTGTCCATCACAAATATTCGTTATGTACTTGTTACCTTCCCACAAAAGTATTTCCTGTCAGGAAATCTTGATTTGATAACTCCAAAGCTTTTTGTGTAATCCAATGTAGCATTTTCTGCAGAGATGCAATTTCCAGTCAAAACTTTAGAGCCAGACTGTTCAACTCACTAGCTACTATTACTAAGCAAGATTCAGAACAGAACTGGAACTTCAGTCTTTCATATCTCAGGTGAGTAGATATGGCCTAGCTATGTCCTTAGTCTCTGTAGTTGGAGCTGTTTTACTTAGTAGAAATAATTATTGAAAACATCAGGAAATGTAGGCTTTAATTCTGCCTTAACAATCACAGAATCACAGAATCGTTCAGGTTGGAAGAGACCTCCAAGATCACCTAGTCCAACCTCTGACCTAACTCTAACCAGGCCCACACTAAACCCACACTAAACCATATCTCTAACAAGAAACGAGCGATCTGATGGGGCCCTAATGTTGCTAGCTGCAAAGTAGCCTTTTGTGCTTTTAATTTTGCCTGGGGATAAGGCTGACTAGAACACCCCAGGAGGCACTGGACATTCCAGGATAATGTATAGATTCTGAATATATAGGTTCTATTAGGATGAGCCCAGAAGTATTTGGATGCTGATCTGAAGCTTGGATCTGCAAGCTAACACTGTAAAACTTGCAGGCCCAAGCTTTATCATCAGGTTTCCAGTACCATCGCCTTCAATTCACACTAAGGTGTTGTTAGCAGGCTTTAGTGTGGGATTCTTTTGTTCTCTAGCGTGAAGCCTAGTCAAATTCCAGAAATGCAAACACAGGCAGCATGAGGGGTCCGGTTTAAATAATATGTCCATGGCTTCTGTATTTTTCAGAGGCTTTGCCAGCTGTGATAACATATCATTTTTAGCAGTTCCAAAAGGATTATGTTTATGTGTCTCATACAAGTGTGCTGGGTCTGCATATATCTCAAAGCAGCAGCATTCTGCAATGCGAACTTAGGAGTGGGGAGATTTCTTTAAAGATAACAACAAGCAGGAAAAATAGTTGTTGCTTAGTTTGCTGAGGTGAAATAAAGGATTTACCTATGACTTGACATGTTTAAACTGTGCAGTGGGGTTTGATGCAGAGGACTATAAAGTAACCATGACTGATCTAACTCTAGAACTGGAAGTCATGTACTTTCATCAGCATGATCTTACCAACCAGCTAATGTGATGGCCTCAGAAACACATTATCGGTCTGGCTGCAGATATTTCTTTTATGATTGAGCTAGTATTTCTGTGGAGTTCTGTGCTATCAAAATGTTTAGGCAAGAGTACGCTGTGAAGGCTTTTTCTGCACCATGCTCCAGTATTGTATCTCCTAGCAAAGTAATAGATAGGTTGATCTTAGACGGTACTGAAGATTTAATGAGTTTAATAGATAAAATAATCCTGTTAACAAGATGATGTATATTGAGTGGCTCCACCTTCTTTAGGAAATGTATGCCATCATTTCAAGGGTAGATGAGGTTCTGTTTTGTACATTATTTTGTAAGAAATTTTCTTTCTCCCACATGTATCACCCACTTCAGCCTTCTGAACAGCTTGTTTAATTAACTGTATCAACTAATAGTTTCCATAATTTGCCAGCCTGTTTTTCTTAAATGTCCGTTCTGTGGTCCTTCAGCCCTTTGTGGTATTGCCACCACTTGTGATAAACAGTACAAATTGCCATTTTTTTTCTCAGAAGGGCTAAAGATAAGCATAAAGCTGTGGCTCATGGACCCATTTTTTAGACAAGAAATGGTCTTGAAAATTTTGAAGTTTATATATCCCATGAGATGAGCTGTTGATCCCCTTTTCTTGCTGTGGAGTAAGACGCTCATAATGAATTAAGCTAAAGTGTGCTATGCAACTAGATGATGTGACTGGCGTGGCAGGTAGTCACTCCACTGAAATATTGAATATGGCTTTTAATGAAAGCTACACCTCTGCCATGGTATGAAGGTGTGGTCTACATAATCTGCGGAACTGTCTGGTACTCTACATTCTTGCAGATTCTTTTGCCCCCCCTGTAACTCTAGGGGTAGCAACATTTGGAAATTATGTGTTTGGTTGGTTGTTTTTTAATGAATTCTGTAGGGCAGAGTTTCATGTCAGAAGCATTGGAGTATATTTATAGTTTTTTGTTTCCCTCTCCACTATGCAATTCTGGTATCAGTTCTAGAAAATAGGATCACAATGCATATCTGCAACTGGGTGACTGTATTACCAGCTTTGCTAACTTCGATCCAATTTTGCAAAGTCACAGATCTATTATGGAATGGGTACTTGGACAAATTTTTCCAGGAACATTAGAAGGAGCATCATCTGAATAAAGTTTGTTGTATCCAGGCATCTGCAACTAATAAAGGACAAAGAGATAGAGCAAGATTTCTGTGTTTGAGAAAGTGTAGCTTTTCTGGCTGCATTTTGTAAAGGCTTTTGGGGGGTGGGGAGGGTGAACACCCACAGAGCATGATCCTGCCTGTTACAGAAACTTTGAGATATGCCTAAATTAACAAGCCTGTATTAGTCAAGCTGTAAAATAGATTAAAATATATATATTAAAAAAAAGATCCTTGAGAAATCTGAGTTGATCTCTGGATTACATTTGTTTCCACAAAATACCCTCCTAGATAATTGTTCCATACTGAAGGAATAAACTCCTGTGATATCCATTAATGTAGCTTAGTGGTGCAGTATGCACGTTTGTGTTAGGCAGCCCTTGCTGGAGGCTATATTTGAGCTCTCTGTCAATAGTGTCCACAACAGAAACTTGTATTGACTCTTAGATTAAATTGAAGTCTCTTTATATTTCTGAGCTCAAATTCAAGAATGTCTAAGAGTGATGTGACATTCCAGGTGTGCTTTTGTTAGATTGTGTTAAACCATTTCTGTTTTAATACTTTTTAAGCCGTTATCTGTCAATGCCTACATTCTATTATCAAGATTTATGGTATATTTGTATATTTTGTGCGTGTGAGATTGCACTTTGAGTTCTGCTCCTCCAAAACTATATTAAAAGAATGCATAGAGAGATGAGCCTCTGCAATTTGCACCCTGCTTGTTCTCTCTTTATTTCTAGGGAAAAAAATATCTTGTATGCTCTGCAAAGGAAGGTAGTGTTTACAAAAGGATTCTTAACCCTTGCCAGGATGAGCAGCAATGGACAAATATTTGTGGAGTTTGTTTTATACAGATTTTTCTGCAGGGTGGGTTGAGGGGATGTGTGTGGATCTTTGATGGTCACTAGTTTAGCAGAGTGGATGTTCTAGCTGAAACTAAGAACATTTATTAAATTAATACGTATGAACTTACAAAAAGCTTCTTGTGGACAGCAGCTCATGAGGTTAAATGAGCTCCAGACTTAATTTATTGTTCTTTTTAATTTACTAGAACCCAGTTGAAGCTAAGCATTTTTTTAGTCAAACCAATCCAATTCATGTTTAATTCGGGTAAAACAGGACATAACTTTTTAAATCCACATTCTCATGCAAAAGAATCAAACTCAGCAAAAACATAAGAATTAGTTATAAAATTCAATTCCATTTTTTTATTTGTTTTGCCACAGTGAATAAGGTTTGAAAGGGTAGGGAGTAGTGCTCAATTCAGTGAAGTGTGACAATTCTTCCATGTCAGTGATTTCAAGCCTAAAGGGGGTGACATCCCATAAGCACATTCATCCATTTGTGTTTATTAAATTAAAGCCTATGTGAATTTGCAACAACAGACTGTTCATTAACAGGCAAAGAGACTATTGCTTTTCTCTTGGGATTGTTTTGGCTTTGATCCATTGATCCATTCTTAAAATGACATAAATATTAGGGTTTGGGTTTTTTTGTTTTTCTCCTGTAAAAGATGAGACGATAAACAGCAGAGAATGATTTTGTGTTGGCTATGTTTATATCTACCAGATAGCATAACTAGCAAAATGAGTTATAAAGTATAATAAAATAAATAGTACATAATGCACTACCCTGAGGGAAAAAATAGTCTGATTTTTTTTCATATCTCTGCTAGCATTGAGCAATAGTTTGCTTGATATGCAGGTGTTGTGAAAAATATATTTATTACATAAACACTAATGAAACAATTTTATGTGAATATCAAACAGTGATCTTTAACACACTTCAATAACACCCAAAGATTCCTAGGCAAGAGCAGCATCTTTATTGTGCAGTGCCCTGAACAGAGAGAGATTAAAATAACAGCTGTACCTCAAAGGGTGTGCTCTCTAGGATGCTAAATATCAGACAAAGGGAGAGAATATATCTTAAGTTACAGTTTTGAAAGCTCTCTAGTTTCCTTCTCCGTCTTTTAACAGTAATGCATATTTCAAATAGTTTGAAAATATCTGTGTTATGAAGTCATTATCTTGACTGCCTCTGTACAACAGGGCAGAGGATTACAGAGAAAGGGTTACAGTCTTTCTGACCAGTTGATGAAATTCTTGGGGAAGGGTAGAAAGGAGGAGGCATTGAGATGTTTTTGCAAGCTACGAACAGTTTTTCAGGACAGGACTATAGGTATGGGGGGTCCCAAACACCAGATACTTCAGTTCAGCAGAGAATTTGATGTAAGTGCAAGATGAGGGTACAAATTGAGGGATACAGAAATGATAGCTCAATTTCTTCAGGGTGAAAAAATTTCCTGAATGTAGCAGAAGTAGGAGAGAAAGGAAAGATAGGTTTTGGAATACAAATTTTTGTGTTTGAATCCAAAAAAAGAGAGAAATAAAGTGACAGTAATCATGCATGAGAGTTTTCTTTTTTTTTTTTCGGGCGCTGGAAGTACCACTTGGAACTGGCTCCAGCTGAAGAGCGGGTGTGGTATTCTGTATGGGAGGCTCAGATAGAAATCAGTTTTTTGCTACGGTAAAAAATGAATACAACATGGATACAGCATGGTAATGGGCTGATTATTGAAGTTGAAGCTGCTGAGAATGAGTGTGTGGGATTATGACAGTATAGACAGCAATGAGTCAGAGAAGAAGACAGAGCCAACAGAAAACAAAAGCCACATGAAAAAGAGGGTGCGTCAAGCTATAGAAGGCATAGTTTGGTCAAGTGAATGGGGCTTCCTGGCTGTGGTTAGCATTAGAGGACCTCCTGGGTAGTTTAATGTAAATTGAAAAAACACCGAAAGCCCATTGACATGAGTTAAATATTTCTGTTAGCTGTGAAACTAGAAAATCTAAAGTGGGGTGGATTCTTTAAAGACCAACAGAATTGGGCATAAGATTGAGAATTCAGTCTGGATGAACTGAAATGAGTACTCTCAAACTGAATATTAACCTGTCTTTTTCTAACTCCTCTTTTTGTAAGCACAGATAAGAAAATGTTTCAGTTTTAAATCTGAATGTATGTACTTTCTAGTTAAAATGCAAATTGAACTAAGATATATGTTGGAGAAGAAGGGTCTGATGAACAGTAGGGTTTGTCAGATTATGCATACATATCTTTCCTTGGTTTTGGCAGTAAATAGAAGTTAAAGTATTGAAGCAGTTTGAAAAACATCAAATTCTGCCACCAAAATACGGAATGTAATAAACACATAAAATTGTATTGATCCAAGATGCCTCTTAATTATAACTTTTATGCTGCTCAATTATAGCTATTCCCAAACACGAAGTTGGGAGCCTTGAAATCTGCAGCAGCTGTAGTTTTGTAAAATGGTCTTTCATACTATTTTTCACAAGCTTTCTGGATTTCTTTCCCCCCTGTCATGTAAGGGGAGGTCAGAAATGATGCTCAGTATATACCAGGATTCAACCTCAGATGTACACAAGATCTGAATTGCTCTCTGGAGGTGCCTGCATCTCTTCATTGATTGCAGACGAAGCCAAGAGTGACTGATGCGGGTTTGAAATGGCTGACACGCTGTAGGGGTGCCTGCAGCTCTCTGTTAAACTATGCAAGGAACTTAAAAAAATTATCTGATGTGAGCACCTTGCTTAGGTGCCTGGTGTTTGGGGGAGACTGGGTGTATAAATGTAGGCTGTATCTCTTCTATTGTATGAGTGAAAGCCAATGTATTCTGGCAGTATTGTGTTTGTGCAGCCTTTTTTGCTATCAGCTGTTAGGCTGAAGACCAGTTAGGTCAGCAGGCTCTGCAGTGAGCGAGGGGGAGCACAGAGTCCATCCACATATTCTGCGAGCTGTTGATTAAGATGGAAGATCGTATGCTGAGACATGGGAATTTCCAGGTGAGGAAATGGTTTGTAGCAGTTTTCTCAGCCTGAATAAAAGCGGTAGCAAAAGCCTAGCATCACAGCCTAGCTCTTGATGGTGAGCAGACAGTGAAGCTTATCTTTTTGCATATTAAGAAAATTATAGAACATATCTTATTACAAAGAAGTTCTGGCAGTTAATAAAGATGAGCACCTTCAATATACAAAAGCTGTGTGCAAAAGGAGAAACTATTGACAACCACAGGATCCAAGTGGCTGGTGTCAGATTTGAAATTTCTGAGGCCTTGAACTTCACCTGTCAGCTATTAGCCTTTTTCCCAAGCAGCCTTGCTGAATTACTTGTCCCGAGTTTTGTTATAAGCTTGACATGGAGGAGGTACAGAACAAGTGACTCACTCTAGGGAGACCAGTTGCACTTCTTTGTCATTTAGTGACCTTTCTTCACTGTTTGACTGAAAAGAGTCAGGGAGCTCAAAAACATAACTTTATTCTTCTTTAGTATTCACGTAACCTCCTTTCCTGAAGGTGGAAGGGAGACTTTTGCATTTGAGGTGGTGATGATGTGCACCCCATGGTTATCTCATTCTTCAGGGGTAAGCTTGGCTTTCCAGTGCCATTATTAGTTAATTGTTTTGAAAGTGACACACCTCTGGACATGTGCTGTATTGCTGTGTATTAAACCCTATAGTTATTCACATTTTTGGCTGCTCTGTAACTCTGCGTCTTATTTCTTAATTATAAACCTTAATGCCAGTTTATGTGATGCTTATTTATAAGCTGTAATAAGAATACCTTTCTTCATGGCTGTTTTTCTAACGCCTTGACTTGCATGATTAGCAATGAATTTTTTTTGCAATCCATACATCAAATAACATAAACATGATGATTTTGCAATCCTTTCTATTGTTAACTCACTAAGCAGTGTTGAAAGTAAAGTTAAAAAAAAAAAAAGGCTTAATAACTTTTCTAGACTCATAATAAATGGAGAGTTTAGGATATTAGAGCTAAGGAATTTAATATTTGATTGTCCTTACCGGCTTTTTGAAAAGCGTTAAAGGGATTGGTTCAGCCGTTAAAGGGCCTTTTTACAAAAATGGAAATTGTGGGCCACATTGTGGACCTCCCATAAAGCTTCGGAAAAGCTTGGATATGGGATCTTTGATTTAAGTGTATTTATAGAGCACGGTTTCACATGAGAAGAGGGAGAAGTATGTGGCTCAAAGAGAGAACTCTGGATACATGAGGTATTGAAGGACACACAACAAGGAAGTCTAGCATAAGTTAGGTATTAGTGATATTTGAGAAAAAGAGAGCACAATTTTATACAGGTCAGAAAAGCTTTTGGGCACCCTCATGACCTGGTGCCCTACAGAAGCTTTTGATGTAGGTCAAGCATGAATGTTTGTTTGTGAAAAACTGACAAAATAGGGAAAGGAGGAAAGAGAATATGCAAAATGAATACCATTTCTTTTTATCCTTTTTTTTCTTGTTTCTTTCCAAGAAGCTGAGGCTTTACAGTTACTGCTTAGAAACAATAACATACAACCTGGAGAAAAAAAAAAAAAAAGTTATTCTAAATGTGTTTGTGTTGTTGTCCTATAGCTGACTGTTTTTTATCCTAGTGCCTGTAGTAAGGCATACTTCCACCCAGTCAAACCATGAAAACAAAATTGATGCTGTGTCAGCATCTTGGCTGCAAGTAAAACTCAAAACAGATTACAGGACATGCTAGGAATACAAAATAAGGTTAGCAATAATGCTTCAGCTGTGAGTTCTTCAGACTGTGGAAATAATAGAGCATAATTTAGTAGAAGAGGAACTAGGGAGTCAGCATGCACACGAAAAAATGAAAGGAGCAAGAAAAATGAAGGGAAGTGGAAATAGATATAGGGGAAGTTTGGCAAGTCTTGTCAGTGGTAAATTATTACACTGGCTGCATGGAAGGACCAGAAGGGATTTAAAGAAGTGCCAGAAGTAGTACTCGCATAAAGAGGGCAGTGATTGATCTTTGTGAGAGAGCTGCACTGAAAGTTCCCATAAAGATACCAAATATACATAGAAGCCGAGTATATTTGTTAGCAGCTTTCACATGAACCCAGAACAGTGCAGGCAAGCACTACAAGCTATTCACAAACTGTCCTTTCCTTCTGTGAATACTTGGAGAGAAAAGAGGCCTGCAGTCCCTTGTGGAATCACATGCTCCTTTGCAGCAAAGTCTGTTGTCAGTCTTGAGTTGTCATTTATGTGTAAAAATACTTAGTAATGTTAAGAATTAACTTTGAATGCTTATGTAGTTAAATTGTGCCTTTTGTTTGTTTGTTTATTTGACATATTAAAGATACTTTCTTCAGTGTGACCTTCCTCAGTACTGTGGGAGGCTATATGGTGAAATAGCACAGCACTGGATATAGTGTAGAAGTGCTGGCTTTCCATCTGTCACGGACATTGGTTCTACATATTAGGTGAGATGTGAACCCATTTCAAACAATCTGTTGTTTCAGAAAGGTGCTGTAAGAGTATGCAGCACAGTATAGGAGCTGGGAACTACTCATCATTCCAAATGAAGCATGGTGAAGGCTTTCAGTGGCTATTCTCTGCACTCGTCTGCTCAATATTCAAACATCTACTGTGAATTGGAAGCAGCAAGCTTAGTGTGGTAGATGAGCACACATTTGACTTTATGGTACTTGTTGAAATGCTGCTAGAAAGAATGAAGCTGAAAATATTAAGTGGAACAGAATAATGACAACTCTACTGCTTTGAAAAACTGTTACTGCAAGTGGGTTCTTAATGTCTTCACTATCGTATCTGAGCTTTTCTGATATATATTTCACTGAGACCAAAAGAAATACTCAAGCATCTTTCCTCTGTTAATCTGTCGTTAAAAATTCACATCCCCACACTGCTCTTATCTCTTGTTATTAAAACAAAAGTAAGTGGAACCACATTTTCAGGAAGCATTAAAGATGAGGCACTGTATCTAAAACCCTACTCTTTCTTCTTTCCATTATCCAGGTTTCCTATCTGGGGAACATTTAGCACTTTAATTCTAGTCCTGCCAGTTGCGAAATAGGGAAGACAGCAAATTGAAAGAGAGGTGTAAATTCAACCTTCAAACAATGTAATCTCACAGCAACCATCATGTTAAGTTTAGAAAACCTAAAATCAGTAAGAAGCCTGGTGGGAGCACTGACATTTCTGAATAGGGTTCAGTCTGTGAGGAGCAGAGTCTTGCAATCTATTAAACAACATGTTACAATAGTCAAGTCTAGATATCACAAAGGGAGGGATTAATGTACACACATCCACACAGGAATCTTTGATGCTTTCAAATGCTCCTCATCATCTGAAAACCAGTCAGCAGGCATCGCCTACATATTTCACAGCAGTCCACCTATCTGGGCATTTCAGTATGACAGCAGGAAGCCTTCTGAAATGATAGTGAGACATTTCAGTGTCTTGCATTCAAAGTTCTAATATCAGTGGTGTTTTTTTTTATATATGTATATAGAGAAAATATGTATATATACATACAGACACTGAGCTGATCAAGCCAATGCTAGCTAGTTTAGGATCAGATTTTGTACTTTAATGTCATGAGTAAATAACATGGCAAAAACTTCTGTAGCATCTTGTATAATAATAACACTGTTCTAGCAATAACTGTGTAATAGCAAGAGGAATTGATATGTTCACAGGTAGTAACAACTAAAAAAAACTACAAAAACACTTTTAAACTCTCATAGTGTAACTGCTCCCCAGCTTATTTTGTTTTTGTTGTTGTTGTTGTTGTTTTTTTAGTGGTCTTTCAAAGAAAGATTGATTAATTTTCTGGATGCAATTTATTTTGGGGTAGAAAAACATTTAAACTTGGATTGTCTACCCAGCATCCATTACTAATGTGAGCAATAGTGATCTAAATTGCCGTTGTTTGATTTTGTCTTTAGTACAAAGTAATAAATAAAGACTGCTGTCCCAGCTGCATGAGCTAAGAAACAGTATCCAAAATATCATTACAAAAATAGTTGGCCTTACGAAGTTGTTATTACAGTTTTTCAAATGAAGGATGAAGTAGAAGGTAAAGTACATTTAATTTCATCTTTGTTCTACTCTTGCCCATTAAGAAACGTTCACCCCTTTTGCAGTGGCAGTAGTGCAGATAGTTTAATGCATGGCTGCCCAAATTAAGTCCATTATTATTATTTGATCCTTTTGTACTCTTCCCTGAGTATTAAATTTATTCAAATATGAAGGAATAAGAAAATTCCAATTACAATCAGTAAGGTTTTTCTTTTATGTAATGCAAACACACGTTGGTCCTTAAATGAGGTGTGACATTGATCCAAATCCACCCAAGTGATGATTAACGGACAATTCTACTACATTGTTTGATTGGCATATTGCTGAGAAATCTTTCAATACATGTGACAAGAGAAATCTTTCTTGATCCTCTTTCCTGATGGCTTTGATCCTATTGTAGAGGAGACCCTGTTGGTATCTACGTATGTAACCTACTGATACCATGAGTACAATAGTCTGTCGTGTGGTTCTATTAGTTCACTGTAGTACCACTACTCCATTAGTAAAATATAAAATAGCGATCATCAAATGTGAATTGTGGAAGTGTAAGAATGTGAAAGTAAAATATTCTGTCTTAAAGATAATAAAATAGAAAAATAGGAGAAATAAAAATAGAAGGAGAAAGTGTAACAAACAGTGATGCTGGCAAATACAATGTGATTGGAAGTAAAGAGGTTGTTTACTTCAGAGAGTGAGCTACTGCAGGGCTGCGTTGGCTGAATGACTGTCCCTGTATGCAGTATAAGTAAATGAATTAATAATCGAGGGAAAGTCTTCTAAAACTGTTTCAGATGATAGCTTTAAGTGGGTTTGATCTGTTCTAGCCAGTGCAGTCTGGTCTCTTAATTAGGTTTCTATTCTTACAGTGAGGAATATGACCTTCTCAGCCTGGGGAGCAAGATGATTTCCATACTCCTTAATTTCATAGGAGTTATGCATCATGTGTTGCCATGGATAACTCTCACAAACAGGGAAGAAAGTTTAAATGGTTGAGAGAGCTGCTTAGCTCTGTGCACTAGGTGCAGGCTTTATTACCACTTGTTTGCCTGTGGAGTTCTTTTCCACCCTGTACATCTTTTTCAGTGCACATGTTATTTCTTTGAATTGGGCTTGCTGGTTACAGGGAGCCTCCGCACTTGCATCTGTCTTCTGCATTTCTTAATTTCTTTTGGAAATACTCTATTCTCTTACCTTATTAATGTTAAAAGGAAAAAAAAATTATCGCTAAAGGCAGCAGAATAGTGAACTTCTTGGTGGAGTACTATGTCTTCCCCAGCGAGTGAAAGCTAAATTAGTTCTGAGGTGCTTTCACTCAGTGGAAGTGTAATGAGAGACACCAGCCACCTCTTCATTAATAACATGCCAGTCACACTGGGAGTAGCATACAAAGCCTGCTGGGAGAGCAGTACCACCATCAGAAGCAGGTAGGAAGCAAAAAATAGGCTTAAGAGAAAGGATACATAGGTGGAGATCAGGGCTATAATGTGAGAGGGTGTGAAGTCATTTCTGCCTGATGAGGAAGAGTGACTCAGCCTGGCGGGAAGGGTGCTAGCTTATAAATCACAACTACTTACATTGCAACAACATTACAACAGCAGTACTGCTACAGCTCAAGAAGAATTGGCAACAGTTTAGGGTACAGACTTAATTTTTTTTTCTAAATGCCTATTTATTTTTTTATTACCTATTCACCTCTTAGTATATTATTTCTTTAATGAAACTTGGATGGTTCCAAGTTCTGCAGTCCAGGTCCAGAGGTATATATGTGATACTGCTCTGTGTGCCAAACATGAGGTGCTGGAAGAACCTGAGTATGATCTTTGTGATTATGGGATTCCCATGATATTTCTGCTTCTTTACTATCCTGAATCCATTCTTACATGGAACTGTTGGGGGCTGAGCTTCACACAGCTGCCAGGTTAGAGCACAGACAGTTGGTTCCTGCACTTTGTTCTTTCCACCTCTTTAAACCAGATAAGCAGCAGAGTAAAAATCTCTGTATTACAACAACTGTAATATTAATATCCAGGCTTGCATGTTAAACCTCAAGGAGCTGTGGACATGGCTAGGTTAAACTTGATTTTCTGCTAAACTACAGAGGAAAAATAGAAAAGTGCTCCTCTTCATGTAAGTGCAGGAGTAGACTTTATGTTCTACTGGTCCTCCTGAAACATCTGTTGACATCAGATGGCAGGAAGTCTCATGGCTACTTAGCCAAAGCTTTCATTTCTTTGTCTGGGAACCCAGCTCTAGGGGTTTAGGTGGTTGTTTGTTTGTTTGTTTGTTTTTCTGATTCTTGTAGTGTTTCTAGTCTTATCTTTTTCCATGGAAAAATGACTGCATTAGAACTGTGAGGGAAAGAGTTAACTGGATCAGTTTACAGATGCAGACTGTGCTGTAGAAGATTACCTTTCACTTTTGTTTCTTCTTCTCTCCAAAGATATTTCTGAATCTGTGTCATCAATCTTCAAACTCTGTGAGTGGTCCTAAGATTTCTTGGATTTGTGTTAGCGGTACATTGTTACATAGGTTTGCAAAATTGGGTAAATTTGGGAGAGAACTGTTCTTCAGATTCCGCAGTCCAGAAACTCAGCTATTTTGCTCAAGATCAGATGCATCAAAATGACAGCTATTGCCTCTGGTGATGTGGGTTATTTGTTGCTTGGTATATTTTTCTGAGCCATTCTTTGACTCTCTGAAGGTTAAAATACTTAAAACATAAGAAGCAGACCACAGCTTAATAAAATGTCTGACCATACAGTTAGGCATGGCTGTATCCTTCAAGAAGCAGGTAGTCACAATTCTAATTGGCAAAATAGCATCTGGAATGTCATTTTCTGAACTCATTAGACCATGTCTAGCAGAGAAGAAATAGCAATGGTTTATACCACTTTAGTACTGTCCTTTTGGAGACATAATCTTGGGTCACCTGCTACAGAAATTGCAGAGACTAAGGAATGAAGTTAGGTGTATTATAAATTGCAAAAGCATCAGATAAAATGACATTCGTTAGATTCATTGGGCTCCTACTGTCTGAGGAAATAAATACATGGTTCCTTGCATTGGCTGGTACATACACACATTAAAGGATCAGTGTTGCCTGTCTGCTCAGGCAAACCCCAATGTAAGTCAATAGAGATTTGTCTTAGGTGTTGTCAGTGTATAAGAGCAAATCCTGTCAAAGGGCAAGTTGCTGAGCAGATAATTTATACTGTAATTCTGCTTTGTTTCTATTAAATATTCCTAAAATTGCAAGTTTACTAAAATAATGATCTCTTTTTGGTATTGTGTGCAATCCTTAACCCTACTATAGTCAAAAGAGATTTGAGTAGTACAACATTTCAGGCATGTGAATAGTTGGTTTATGAAATCTCTGCCTCTTTGTCTCGTGTCCAAATTATGCTAATCTTACATTACTTTTGGTGTGGTATTTGATAAAAAGCTTTCAAATGGTGAAAATACTAATATGTATTTTATGATTTCTGCATTATCTTCTAATGGCTTAAGAACACATTAGAGACATAAATTGGGCATTACAGCACAGTGCCCTCAACTGTCACCTTAAAGTACTGTCATCCTTAAATACGTAGGAGTCTGAGGCTGAAGTTTCTCCTACACAGAAATGCAGAAGAGTAGAGCTCAGCATTGTCTTCTGTTTATGAATCAGAGTAAATTTACGATGTTGTAGTTGATTACTAAATGCAGGCTGAAGAGTTTGTAAAGAGTTAGTCTGGAACGCAAGCCTAATGAAAATACTGCTTAAGGTACCTTGTTGAAATCTCTGGCATTTTAGTTAAGTTCATCCACCCATATGACCCCACAGACTTTTGAAAAGCAATCTATTCTCCTTCCCGCCCGCCTCTCTGTGCATGCCCCTGCCATGCCAAAGGAGAAAAAAAAAAAAAAAAAAAAAGAACACCACCAACAAAAAAGATGGAGGCATGAATTCTGCTTCGCTTTGTAGCAACAAAAGTGACGGTGCTTTGGGTTAGTAGATCTTTGTGTATTCCTGAAGTCATTTTCACAGCTGATTATATTAACTCTTTGGTCCATAATAAAGGAATATAGTTAGCCATGTAAAAATGGCCTTTCTGCCTGATTTCTTGCTTTTTATCTTCAGCAGCTGTTTGTTATAGAGGTCATGGCTGTTGTCATAGGTTAGACTGTAGATCCTGGCTTTATGTATACAGAAATGAGCCATGAGAGCTTCTTATGCATTAATTGCATCACTGTCGGCCAGCTGTGGCCAGTACTGCAGAGGATTCTTCAGCCTGTCTAAAAGTTTTGGGTATTGGTACCTTGACTATAAGGTGCACAAGCAGGGGCAGAGAGTAGATTTACAGAATTTTAACTATATTTCTTAACTATGAGTTGTTTGGCACTGATCAGCTATCCAACAATACAGGCATGAAAAAATAACATGTTTAGTTGTGAAAACCTTGGCGACAGATAAATCTGTGTAGAATCTTGGCTGTGTTTCAGATGTGAATACTTCATTGACAGTAGACAGGACCAAGGACTTAGAAAACTTGTACCAGAATCCTTCCTCCGCTCTCCCCCATAAAAGTCCATTTCATTTTGTATGGGCAAATTATGTAAAAGGAGTGTCTTCAGTGCAATGTTAAAAATATCAAGCAGTCAGAGTGAAGGGTACCTGAAGTATGTCTCCTTGTTTGGTTTTTTTTTCATGTTATGCTTTGTTGCCATCGTTGTTTTTTCACATATCTTGCATATAGAGAGCAGTGTAGGAATAATACATGCAGTGTTGAGGGAGTCAACATTAGGATACACAAAGTTTCTGATGTTTAATGTTTTATCCTGAATATATGCAATATAAATATCTGTAAGCAAACTGAATGTTTAATAAAGGTGACCACAGATTAGACATCTGTAATCCAGTAACATGATGGGCAAGTTTCATGATTATATGGTTACAAGAACAAAGTAATATGTTTCTTATTATGTGTAAATCAGATTAATACCAACAAGTTGTCTTAGTTATGCAGAAATTACAGACATGGGGAAAGAAAAAGCACAACAAATTACAGTATGTCTGTGCATTCATACTTGCATTTCATCAAAGCATTATAATGTTGATAGAGAAGAAAAACAAACAGGAAGGAGCAGGAGAGGCAGGTTTGTAGATTATATTTCCAGCATGTCTACCTTATGTTGTGTTTATAACACTTCAGGAATGAATTGTGCAGTACTCGCCTTTGTATGGTCTTTATTGTTTATCACTATGATCACTGATAAAAATTTTAAATAGAGGGCTTCTGTCATTTCATATGATCTAGAAACAGGAAAAAAAACTTTCTTTTTACCTTGGTGAAGAACGAGACTGTGTACATCAACATATTGTGACACTGCACACTTGATCAAATATAGTAAGTAGGTGCAGTACGATTAAAACTTCCAGCCATGCAGAATGACTGAGAGCTGAATGTATGTATGATTGTACCTATATTGGAGGAGGTAGAATTTAGTGACTACATAGTCTATCTACATATTTAACATCGTGTATTTAAGATAAAGCATAAATATACAATGGAGTTGTTAATAGAGCACTGGGAAGAAATTAAATAACTAATTATGTTAGGCCTAGATTTACTTCTCGTGATAAAATCTGAACGTTTGCAAGTTTAGATACCTTTTTAAAATTCTTCCTTTTTTAAAGTGCAGAAAGTGTCACCGTCTCAGTACAGTTTGCAGCAGTGGCATGCAAATGCACACCACTCCTACTTATTGTGCTTACCTCAGCTTATGAAGCTGGCAAGGCACAAAGGATGCTGCTATGGCATGTCAAGGTGTAAAACTGAAGCTGGTGTTAAACCAGAAGAAGCTATGTTAATTTACCTCCATTAAAATATTTGGGATGGAAAGTAGGTGTCTGCATTGGAAACAAGAAAAGACAAACAGGAGTCATTTGCATATTTCTGAGAAGTTGGACCCAGGCCCAAATTGTATTTATCTATTGAGCTTGAAGGAGTAGTTTAAGAAGCGTCTGCTTTTCCAAAGGAAAGGTAAATAATTTGTGGGTATTTTGTGCATAAAGGGGTAGCAGTGATCACAAACCAGCTGTGCTAGCTGAGCAGCATGATAAACCTGGTTAATGATTACTTTGCTATATCTAGCCAGCTATCAACAACCAACATAAATCTGCTAGTTACAGAAGTGCTCTTTGTACACCTATCAGAAGGCTGTCTTGTCCTAAAAAACCTATGTAGTTATAATCCTCTAAGACAATGTTCATCTCAGCATCCCAGCAGTAGAAAATCGTTTGTACCAGACGCGAGAGAGGGACCGTCCAGTGTCACTGACTGCTGGAGAACTGAGACTGGTGATGTCAGGTCTCTTGGGCCATGCATTAGAGGGGGTTTGTTCAACACCTTTGCCTTCGTTCAAAGTAGTGGGAACATATTACTTACTGTTGGTAGCAAGGCATCCTCCAGTAGAAAATAGAACTCCAAATTAGTCTGTGCTCCAGTACCTTTGTAAAGTATTTCCAAAATGCTGGACCCTACTGAAAGGCTGTGTATGAAGCCTGTCAACTTTCAGATGGCAATAGGTGTTTAGGAAGCTGATTCACCCTGGTGGCTCTTTTTACAGAACATCTTATAAACTGCTGTCTTTATTTGCGATCTCTCACTCTCGTTTACAAGGTCAGGCCTGATGTTTTGGTTGTTTTCCCAGCAGTGTTCTACTGACCCATTTTGCCTTAATCCCCTGGTGTCACTTAAATAAACTGGGGAGGGGGAGATTTCAGAACTCAAGCGTTTTCCTCTGCTGTTGCGCTCTGCTGCAAATTAATTTGATACTATTATGTAAGCATAATCATCTACTCTAATCACATCACAAGATTGGGAACAGACAGAAATAACAGAAGGGAACATTCTGGTTAGTGAAAGGGAGTCAGTGGAATAGATTGTTGGTCAGGACCTGAGTGGGAAAACATCTGAGACTGAATTGCCAATACTCACTTGGGCCAGTAGTCTTTCCTCTCACACCATTGGAGATGTAGCTGTTTAAGAGTTGGGGGCTTTTGCTCACTGCAGTCTGCTCATACTATTCATGTGTCTTACGTTTCTATTTTGGATGGAAAGCTATAAAGTGCTGGATTTTCTAATGGAAGCTGGTAGAAAAAATCCACTAGTGTTTGATCTTATTGTTCCTATGTTTGTCTGCATTTGTAAGAGTTGAATCTGAGATCTCACGCTAACACTTCATATCCTGGTGGTCATCTTTCTCAGAGAGTAAACAAATTCATAAATGTGAGTAAATAGGCATGGGCCTATGCTCCGCTCTCTAAAATTTCTCTTTGATTAATGTCATTATCATGAGTTTACAGGCAGACGTTTCATTAAATCTTTTGAGTGCAGTTAGCTTCTTCATCTAAAACGTAAGCTCTGCATCTTTCATTCAAGTGGAGATTTTTCCTTGCAGTCGAGTTTGACATTTATAGGTTTTTCTCCTGCCAGTGACGCTCAGCTGTGTGTAATGTTTCCCTTTGCAGCCTATAGCAGAACCATCCAGTGTGAATTGCTCAGGCAGCATTTGGAGGAAATCTTACGGGGAGTTTTGTGTATACAAAGTGCGCAGAACTTTTTGGGAACCCCATTTTTTTTTTCTCTTCATTTTTGAGGTAACAATAGTTCATGCTGTTTAAATGCAGTGCAATCAGAATGAGTGAACACAGATGTTCTCTGCAGCGTGCCTTGACCTCTTTAGCATAATTTCCACTGGAAAAGTAAATTGAGGAGGGATTACAAACTACAACAATATATTTGAAGGCCTGATGGAACGTAGTCTGAGCTGTGAGACTTTTGCTTTTATTCTTGATATTAATCAGTACTGTAGCATCACAAATTATCCCACTTGGTTGTTTTTTGATCCTCATATTCAATCATTCTCCTTGTCCCCTCCCCACTGAAAATTATTGTAGTAATCTGACTGAGCCATCCCTTTTGCACAGATAGGAAAGGAAGACAAAGAGAACTTCCTTGAAAAGTTATGTACTGTGACGAACCTTTGCACTGTTTTACTATTCTCCTCAGTCATATCCCCACAAGAGCATCTCAATGAAATACCAGTTTGTGAAAGTGAAACTAAAAAGGGACTTCATTCCTGTAAGCGTAGGGAGACTTTGTTTCTGGAGAAGACAGGAGATCAAAAGAAATTTGTTGATATCCAGTCAAACATCCACAAGGATTTTCCAAGATGGAAATGGTGAGATGAGGCAAATAAACAGCAAGTCTGGAGTCATGAAACGAGACATTCAGCAAAAGGTGTCACAGGCACAAAACAGCATTTGCAAAACAGTAAAAATGCCACATGCCTTTAGGGTTGTCAAAGCGTGTCAGAGTGACCTGAGAAGCTAAGAGAATGCCCCTACAGCAGTGTTATTTAATTTCTTTTGGCCTCTATGTGCAGAGCTAACTTGCAAGGTTCCAATGTGGAAAAGGAGATGGGTAAGCCCCCGGGAGTCTTAGGAGAAAGCAGAAGAGGAGGACAGTAAGGGAGAGTGAAGATAAATGAAATTGGGACTCCTTGGCAGCCCGCAGCTAGAAGCATGTAGATGGGCTGTTACTGTTCCCAGGACCTGTTTAGTCTGTGTCTTGTGTGCCAATACTTTCCTGTGTAGAGTGCAAATCAGTACAGTTAAGCCCACAAAGTGAATATGTATGTGTGCAGCACAGCAGAGCCTTTGCTGTGGGCTCAGTAGACTAGCCTCCAGGATGCCTCTTCAGTTGGTGGTGTTTTGTATCTTTAAATAAGTCAGCAGTCCAAACTCTGCGTAACAGATGTAAAATGGGGAAGACAAAGTAAAAGCAGCTACCGTCACATTCATACTCGAAGTGGAATTGCAATAAGGGTTGCTTCACAAAATAACCAGAAGATCCCACTGGATTGGAAACAATGTGGTTGGTTTCTCAGGGAGTGAAAAGAAGATGGTATTGAGCTGTGGACCAAAGAGGGAGCCAGATGTTGTCTCTTCTGTGCTGGGCTGGACAGGCGACTGAGCTAATAGTGGGTAACTTTTGTTGTATTTTTAAACATTAAGTGGAAGTAGTGCACTAGTAAGCGGTATTTATAAATAACTATAGTCAAGATACTCCTATGAGGTCCTGCTGCAGCAAGTGGAGGAGAGAGAAAGTGTCTCCCAAACAACATTTCTGCCATTGAAATAGGGCAGTTTTCCACCGGGTGCCTGCCCTTTAAGATCCCTGTAATAACTCATCACTAAATATAGCTTCCTTTCTCTCCAGAACTGCTCCTGTAAAATAGAGCAGGCCTTTGTAGCATTGTCCTAGACTTTGTGTGAGCAGTCCTACCCCTTCATATCCCGGAGGGTCAGAGGGTCTGTTGCTTACTGCTGTCTGTGCTCCATCCATTTCCACTCCTTTGGAGCATAAGGGCCAGAGACCAGAAGTGAACTTTGAGGACTCTGTTCCCAGCCCTCTTATCTCAGTGACAGATGTCATACCAGCTTTGCAGTATCCTAGCTTATGAAGGCTTTGGGCTTTTTGAAACATTCAGATTTGAAACCAGTGTCAGATGCAATATGGATACTGTTTAACACAGTTATGATTTGGGAGGGAAATCCATATCAATTATATAACAAAGGGTAAAAAAAAAAANGGAACAAAGGTCTTTTTCTGTTGTTCCTGACAACTGGATTGCTGAAGGCTGGATATCTATGTATTGTATTTAGGGGGGAGTTAGGGAAAGGAAGCTCGAGGAGGAGGAAGAGGAGACTCTTCGATTATTGTTTTGGTATGATTGGAGGAAATCAGCCAAAGTACTTCATAATGAATGTGATAGCAGCCACTGAGAGTAAAGGAAGCAGTTATTCTGCTGCTGCTGTTCAAAATAGATGGCTTTTTTTGCAAGTAAAAGTCACGTTTTTGACATGGGTGGCTTTGGCTCTAAGAAGCTGTAACAGAAGGTGGAACATTAAATAACGGTGTTCAAGTTAGAAATCTGAGGACATGGTGTTTAGGGATCGTAAGGTGAATGGCCCTTCATTGAAAGACACTTTCATTCTGCTTATATATATCCATTTTGTAATGAGTCCCTATGTTTGGCAAGTACAGGGTTGGTTCCCTCAGTGCACTTGAGAACCATGCTGTACTGGAACATAGGAAGAGGATCTAAGATGCAGTGATACCTCTGAAGTGACCTGTGGAGACAGGACAGTACAGGCTGTAAGATACTGAAAAATGGCTTTCTAACATTTTTTTAAGGTAGGTCAAGTATCTTAGTACACATTTAGAAACAAGAAGTTGATTTTTTTTTGTCTTGTCTACTGAGGAAAATTAATGCACTTTTTTTTGTTTGTGGTTAGCTTCAAAATGTAATTTTGATTAAGAAACATACAGATGGAGGATTAATAAGAATATATAATTTTCTGTGTAAAGTCCTCAGATAAAGTGTTCCTGAGAATATTCCTTTGACTGCTGCTGTCTTGGCCAAAGTACTAAAGACTGACCAGAGTAAAAGGGATGGATTGCCTGACTCTAATGAGCTCTTATAAGCATTGTTAGGGACTAACATACTCATCTGTGGGTTACATTTTGTTAAGGGACGTTGTGCGCCAAATTACATATAAAAATGACATCAACAGAAAATTACAAGAAGCGATAATGAACTGGCCTTGGTGTGCCTGATCCTTCACAAGCATATCTGCATCTTACTACAATTACTGTGTTCGTATCTACCATGTGTCCCATCAGCTAACTGAAATCTGCACATCATCCGCAGTATCAAATCAGCTGCTGTCACACTAACCAAGAACAGGTGGCCTGTCTTCTGGTAGGCTTTGAACTGAAGGCGTAGTATTCCAAAACTCCAACATAGGACCCATGCTATTGCCGGGTTGGAGACCAAGTACACAATTCAAGGTATTACATGTATATAAGTATTTATATGTAGTAGCTTGGATGAGTCTGACTAAAAGGGCATTCACTGAAAGTATTGAAAAGAAAAATTAAGCTCTCTATCACTTACCACCATTTTCTGGAAGCCTACAATTTTAGCAGCTGTGCTTTCGTGATTGAATTTGATTTTAAACAGTGACCATTATTCAAAAATGTTTTAGCGTTTATGCGATGTATGTAGCACCAGCCCAGACTTACAGAATAATGTTTTGGTAAGTTATATGTTCTAATAACCTTCACTCATATATGCTGGTGTTCTCCATTTTAAGTTAGATTTTTTAGGAGAGGTTTTGAAATGAGGATAGACATTTTTCTCATACTATACATTCTTCCTGACTGAGCACCACTGGTACACAGGAAGTGTCTGTCTGTCTTCAAACTTCTATGAAGAGAGACTAACAATACATTGTTTAAATATAGCAGAATTTTTTTCAAATCAGCAGAAGGCTAGTTTTACAAGTAGAAAATGCATCAGGTTAGCCACAACTGAAAAAACAACTGATTTTCTTTGTGACAAGCAGACACTGCTGCTGTGACAATAGGAAAATGCTAGGACGTAGAATTTTTCAACAGTTAATATTCGCATAGCTATTAGCAGAAGAATAGCTACGGAATTTCTAGGAACAGTTATTAACTAGATGACAGAAAGAAAACTTCTTCCACTAATGTCTGCGTCTGTGTTCTAGCCTGGAACAGGATTGTGCTTTTGATGTAAATTTCTCAATCACCTCCACTTTGCTGTGTTTTGCTTTGGACTGTGAAGCAGTCTTGGGGTACATGAACTGGATTCTTCTCAGATGAAACTAAATTGCAAGGTGTGTTCTAGGAGTGCACCCAATACACATCCAAACACCAATGAACATCCAGCCTGTGGGACTGGAGTAGAGATGCTCTGAAATAACTGGCACAGATGTGTACAGTGTGGGTATTGGAGTCGTCAGTGGAAACTGTTTTGCTCTACAGACCTGTTCCCATTGCACCGCACTACTTTTTATGTAAACATAACCTCAGGCATGATAAAAGGGCAGTATGTTGGCTGTTTCTTATTACAGAGTCAGGCTCTGTCGTGAAAAACAACCCCTGAAGACCCGTGGATCTTCTCAGATGTTTGAGTGGGACCTGGCTCTGGGAGTAGATTCCAAACCCTTTCCACTTCTGACCTCTTTGTTAGAACTGACCGAACATCATTTGTCTTGCCAAGTCGTCATGGCTGGATCTAAACAACATTTTGGATTCACTTGACCTTATGTTCTTCTTTCAGCCTCAGGTGGTTTATAATTAGGATTGGGACTATGTCAGTGCACAGAAAAACAAAAGCACATGTACTAAGAGTTGCATAGAGTTTTTTTGTTGATATTTGAAGAGCCAAGCTGTGTATTAGAGTAGATAGCTTGTCTGTTGCATTAAGCAGTGTAATGTGTCATGGGACACATAGATAAAGAGTTATAAATGTAAGTGGCTAGGATGCTGCCCAATTTAATGCCCCAAAAAATCATTACAGCCTAATGGTGGCCTAGTTTCTTTCAGAAATTAATTGGTGATAGAAAAACAATACCTTTTAGAAGATTTCACAAAGAACTGACCTTGCAAATACTTGCTATTAAATCTGAAATGAAAGATCGCTTTGGAAGAAGTAGAGCATGGCAAGGAGAAGACAACAGGTTATTACCATAGGTACATGAATGATGCAGACTTCCCTTGCATGTGGAGGATCATGACATTTGAGTGAGATGTTGAGAAGAGATGTGGTTGATGGAGAAGCAACAGCTTCCTTGAGAGCTGGTGTCTTGTAAAGTCCAATAGGATTAGTAGACATTGGTTACCTTGTAGGTAGCCTTCAAATTAGGAGCAGAGAGGCTGAAGGGAAGCTAACCTGAAACTAGAGATGTTATGGAAAATAGATGCATCTGTTCAAAGAGTATACATTTTTGTGTAACAAGATTCTTCTTTTACTAGATTTCCATTATACGGTGAAGGGCATTACCATTTCAAAGGCCCGAATAAGCTTCTGGCTAGCAGAACCACCAGCATTATTTCATTACAGTCTGTTTGCTGAAATTGAGTCTTCCTGTTGTGGTTTTGACTTTTGCTCTGCATAAGTATAAAAGGCTTTATTTCTGGCATGCAGTCTAACAAAGCAATTATTGTTATTTACCTCTGTTCACTCAAAGAGGACCGTTTCACACGGGCTGTGCTGCATTTGACAAAGCCTAACGGTATTGTTGCTGCCGCCTTTAATGATTTCTCAGGCTCCAGTTCACATCAAGGAATATTAATGGCTTTTCCTAACAAAACTCTAAGCCTTGACTGAGTGAGAGTTTGTATTTTAAATGGACAAAGTTCATGCACAGTATCAGTTTTAGTTTACATGCCCCCGAAGTGATTTATTAGCCTACTTGTGTAAGATTATTTTGCTTTTGAATTTTTATAGCTTGTGTGTTGTGGTTTCCACCTTCACTGGGAAGTTGAACATTTAGCATTACTGAGAGAGTTCAGTGACCCTTGTTTGAAAGTCTGATTGTAATTTATAAAACAGACCCTACCGAATGGCTTACTTGAACGATCTGAGGTGTTCCCCTACCCAAAAAGCCTGTGGGTACAATAATTGATTCTCTCTCTTTTTTTTTTTTCCATCTTAACCTTTCTTCTCAGACAGAGTTTCACTTTCAGAAGTATGTTTTGACTGGATGATCAATGAATATTCAGGAATAAATTACACCTACCTACAGAAAAACATACCTAGTGTCAGTGAAGAACATACCTAATATCAGTGCAGTGTAACTGGAGGAAAAAACACTGAAAGAAGGCAGTCACACAGATCATGGGCTGAAAATAAGACAACTTGTTTCTTTTCACCCAAATACATGAAAATCCATAAACCGATCAAGGTAGTATGTCATAAAGCTTATAAGTATAATCATTTGTGGAAATTATTTTGAAATGAGTGCTTTAAAGCAATAAAAGGTGTGGGGAAATACTCTTGCAGATCATAGTCTTTGCAGATACAGTCTTATGGCTACTTGTAACAGAACAGATGATGAGCAGAGGATGATTTGAGGTTAGGCAGACAAAGAGACAACTAGGACTATGTAAGTGAAGTATTATGTCCCAGTGGGATTTCTCTTGAATATCTAACCACATACAACATGAAGTAGATTAGCACAAGTCCCGCAGGATGATTTGGTATGCAGTGTGTCTGTCTAATGAAGCCTGCGTGAGAGAAATAGGCCAAACCTGACCTGTGTTTATGGTGAAGCTGGAGGGGCAGAGGCGTTTAACTTTTCTCATTCTGCCTCTTGGGGGGGCTGTGTTCCCGGTAGCTTGTGTTAATCTTTCACTCGCTGGAAGAGATTTGATAAACTGGGAATAACTGGGCTTGTCTCCGAACCATTAAGCAGTGCAGGAGAGGAACAATGAAGTCGACTCTTTAAATGAAATGATTTTGTTTATATTATTTTGAAAAGTGTTGAGCTTTTGAAATGATTTCGGGTAGAAAGTTTAATTTTTGTTGTCAGTTCTTTTTCCAACAAATCCTTGAAATGCTTATACCTTATATTCTCAACCATATTAGACAAGTGAAGTTGGTGAAGAGGAAGTAGCAAGACACAATTAGCAGTCTTTGATTATAGGTTTACTTCAAGTGGGTTTTCTATCTGGTATGCACGTTAAGGGTATCTCTAACTACACACTTGCCTCTTATCTTGCAGAAGTCTATGCACTTCCTATGTTAAGTCCTTCGGGGGAAAGATGTCTCTGCTCTCTGATTGTGAAAGTACTTGATACAAATCCTGGAATGTGTTTTTCAATTTTTTTTGTTATTACTAATAGCAGTAGTTTAAAAGATTCAGATAAGATTTTTTCAGTAAGATGCTGTAAACTGACATGACTGTTGTCTGAGTGAAAAGAGCATAATTTCCTGTTTAACAGCTTCTGTTTCAAACTTCCTTAGTGCCTGGCCCCATGCATTGTTTTTAAGGCATTTGCACAGCCTGTGTTTCACCGTGCTTTCCGCTGCACTGGTGACTGTAGGAGCTGTTCACCTTTGACAAGTAGAGTTGATTGAGTTGGAATGAAATGTAGAGAATGTGGAGTGTGTTTTATAAGCAGCCTAAATAGGCTTGAGTCTCACTCCCAAACTGTAAAATAATCTCTAGGTGAGATGAGTAGCACACCACCCAATGCCAGAATTTGGCCGGGTAAATGGTTACACTTGAGGAGGTTGGCTGTCCTCTGAATATCTGAGATCATGCAACACTCTACGTGCCCTTTAAAACTGGCTCTGGTGCATATTAAAATGCTCTGTCTTTTCCAGTAATTAAATTCCAGCAATTTTGTAGAAGTCTCTACAGTGGTGAATATCATTGTAACTCAATACTACATTTATTCCTGAAAGAACCAACGATTGTCAGCCATCAGCTGTTGTCCTTCAGCGTTCTGCTTTAGTTACAAACATACATGTTAGCAGCCAGGGAACAGGAACAGTCCCTCATGACTAAACAAGAAAGCACGTGGCTGTGATCTGTGGTACTGAATCCTGTCTGGGCAATGGTAATGGTTTGCTAATTTACTTTCTCTTTTGAAAAGGTCAAATTCTTCTAAATCACAAGTGAATTCATGAAAGCCAAAGCCTATTCATAACTAGGAAAAAGGGAGAATTTGTTACAAAGATTATTCTCTGTGAATAGTTTGTTCAGGTCTAATTTGCATATTACAGAGTCAGAGGCTGAAATTTTTCTCCTATCCAGAGAGATTTAGGTGAGTCTTGGTTGTTTATAGGTCACACTGATTTGGTTCTGTGAACAGAGTGGCTGAAGAGCACACTTGATGACATGATGTAGCTGTCTTCAAATCTAGCAATGCTAGAGAAACAAAAAGTTAACATACCTACAAATCTCCCACCTTTGATTGCTAGGCTAACATTTTTGATTCTTGAGGTTCCTTCACACCCTTAGCATATCTGGTCTATGTTTAGCTGACTAGTATTTCAGGCTTATATCCCAGACAATTCCTGACTCCATAAGCTGCATAGTAACAACCTTCTTTTGCTGTGAACCTGAAGACAAACGTTGGAATCTGAGGAAGGACAAAATCTGGAAATGGTCCCTGGGCAGGAGACAACCTCCTCCTCCAAGAACCCTGTTTCTGGGCTCTTGTAACACCACAGGCCAGCCCAGCAGCAGTAGCCTGAGGAGGCGTGCACTGGTCGGGGTGCTTGTGGCAGGGCCCCGCGCCGGGCAGCTCATGCAGGTCCGCTGCTGAGCGTGCACCGCAGCCAGGGAAGTGCACTGGATTGGGCCCCACCTAGGATGCCACTGAAGAGCTGTGGTTTGGTCGTCCCTGTTCTAAAACAAAGATTTTTTTTTCTACCTTATCTAGCTTTAAAGCATTGAAGAACATTTCCAACATGGAGTTGCAAATTTTTCTCCCCATCAGCCTGCATGTCTCTGTATGGTGGCACTTATTTATACAGTGAAGTCAGCATAATCCTTTTCCTAAAGGGTAGCCATTTAATAAATCCAGCCATTATTTATACATTCACACAAAAAATTATCTGATAACTCCTTTCGCTTTTGTTTCCTGACATATGCAAATTGGTGTTCTAACATTGTTATTTTCTAGTTATTACCAAATGTGATTTGATTCCACAAATTCTCTAACTGGAATTGATAGTTGTTCATTTTGATGAAGCTACTATTTTGGTAGCTGTGATTTAAAATAAAATAAAATCAATAGCTGGTAGTCTCTGTTGGTGGCTGTTGCCTTTTCTAGGTATTCTTGCTACATTTATAAATGCAATGGTTCAAAGCAGGTGAAATCATCTTTTTTGTGTGTGTGTTGGTATGCTACAGTGTTATATCAATCACAGCAAAGTATTTCAGTGTCAGGCTCCTGGCAGTGTAATAAGAGGACTCTATTTAGCAAAAGAAGCAGAAAATTCCCTGATACTCTATTAATCTACTGTACTAATCTACTCAGTCTGACTGTAGAGTGTGTGGCTGCTTAAGCAGACACCACCTTGAGTTATCCAGGGCAAAAGTGTAATGCAGAGTGGTAATGCAACTGCTAAACTTTTAATAACAAAAACTTTCAACATCATTAGTTGCATGCTGTGAGTGCACAGCTTGGGTGGGCATAATAGGGTGTGCTTGCTCAACATTTGAAGCTGACCTAAAGTTCATTTACAAGATGGCAATTTTTGCTGCTTTCTGATGTTTCAGAGTGTTAGCTGTTTACTATATTTGTTCTTAATTATTTGTTCTATTATGACAAGAAGAAGGCATTAGAAGTGACACATCATTAACAAGATGATTCTGTGCTTCATTTCGCTGCTGTCTGCATTACTACATTGTAAGATAACTGGCAAAAAGAAAGAACACTGACAAGTGAGGCAATTTTCTATGAAAAAATCACTATAGCTGCAGTCAATGTTTCCGAATAAGACAGAGAAATTGATACCTTAAATAATAATTACTCTCAAATTTCATACCTCACAGTTTCAGCTGCCTGTTGGTGTAGACTGCAATAGAAGCTTAAGCTGCCTTCAAGTTTAACTAGTATTATCTGAGGAATGCAACCATCAATTCAAGTGATTCAGTGGCTATATTAAATATTATCACATTGACAATAATAGGAAGAGGGGAGTATTGAATGCCTCAGGGTGATACTGCTTTTGTATTATTAAATATTGATTGAGAATGTGCAGTTAGGTTAAGACAGGGCTTCAAAAGGAATCAAAAAGGACTGAGATTTTCAGAGGAACCTACTCACATTTTGGGATGTTCCATTCTCACCCACTTTCTTTGAAGGTAGAATTCCTCTTACTCAGATGTCTCAACTGATACCAGAAATCCTGCTACTATTTGGCTCTCTACAAAATGTTACCATACCTAGACAAAGTTTTGTGATGCGGGACTTAAGTCTATTCTTTAAGAAGTAAAGTTTGGCCTTTTAACCAGCGTTAAATGCTTGCTTTGGAAATAATACTTTCTTTGGTTAGCCAGAAGGAAATTAGTGTCAATCACATAGATTGCTTTTTGTGTTTTTCTGTTTTCTCCAGAGTAGTAATATGTTTGTCCAGAGAGTACATGCTGACCACAGTACAGTCTCCAGATTTCTGTGCAGCCATTATTTTCCCACACTGTGTATGTCAAAACCCTCAGGCGCTATCTTTCTGAGTTCAAGTGATTGTTAAAATATTTTAAAAACATGCTTCCTTCCACAACACACACTGTAGATGAAGCCTTATAGACTACCATCCTTTGATTGGCCTTGACTTTGGGAATAATGCTCTCCAGATGTTAATTATCTGAGAATCTATTGACTATTAAGGACTAACTAGCAAGATTTTACAGATACATGAAGGAAGTTTAGAAAACGAGGAAAACTTTATATTGCACTATGAAAATTTGGTTAGAAGTAATTTCTGCTGAGATATATTCTTATTTATGCATCTGAATCTAAGAGGAGAGCAGGTCTGCTTTTATATCTGCAGTGTATGTGTATGGCTAGAACGAATCCAAAAGATTGACAAAAAAAAAATAATGACATTTGTAGATGCCTTCTTTTGAAGGCAGACTTCAGACAGGCTTATTCCTGGATCTTTTTGCTCCTCCAGATCAGTTGTAGAGTCATCTACTTACACGTTCTTACTCCAGCTTTTCTTATGAAACCGTTGCACAAATCAACATCTCAGATTAGTTTGGGAATTTTGGCTTTGTACATAAATGACTAGCCTTTACCCAAAGGGGAAAGCACCTGCTTTTGGGGCTCACTTATTTTCTTGGTAAAAACTCAGGCTTGTTTGTATGTCATTAAAAATGTCATAATGATGTGTGCCCAGTTGCCCAAGAATGTAGGTGAGCCCAAGCAGGGATTTGCTATGGAAAGCAAGTATGTTGAGATTTTAGTTTGCTACCTACAATAATATCCCATGCTTATTAAACAAAATATGAAATATGGATGGAGGGCATTATAAAGACCTGTGGCCAAGTCTACTGAAATGGGTACAACACTCCTATTTGCATCAGAGATTAATTTCACTCCTAGATAGAAGAGACTTTGAAGGAAAGAAATGGGTGGGTGGGTGTACCACCCACCACTATCAGAATAAAGGGAAACCAATGTGATAATCAGAATGGCTGGTGACAAAATAATTCAAATAACTGAATATTTTATCTTGTTTCTTTGTAAATGAGAGTTAAACTGCTACATAAAAAGTAGCTACCAAAACTAAAATAGCTGTTCAAAAAAGACTGGCAAGAATTAGCAATCAAATCATTGTACATGGGAAAGTTATTACAACTAAAAAAAAAAAAATTTAGATCAGGGTTAATTATAAGATGATGCAGTAGTATAATTAGTATTCTTCCTATGGAGGATTATGGGTCCTTCTAAATGCCCTTTTTGATTGCCTTCTTCCCTTTTTTAATTTCCTCCTTGTCCTTTTTGATTATCTACCCCATGACCCTCAGGGCTCCTAAATGTAATACAATTGAAATAACATTTTTGTTAGAGGTGTTTTTTTATAGGCTATTAACCTCTTGCTTACCAAGCACCAAGAAACTGTTTTCTGAGAGCTCCTCTAACCACAGAGGGACACTCCAGTATCCCTGGAGTTTTTATGTAGTGTGTCTTTTTGCATGTCCTGAAGCAATCTCTGAGGATGTCAGGAACTGATCTGCATGAGAAGGAGCAGAGTGAGAAAAAAAGAAATTCCTTGGAGTGTATTTTACAGCTTGGCAACATAAGATCTATTGGATTTTTGATATTTGCAAGGCTGCTTCAGTGATCTAACTATGAACATTAAGGTTTAATGTAAAAGACTATTGTCAGTTGTCCTTTAATGATGATTTTCAGAATATTCCCATTTTGATTGGGTGTAAGAGTGATAGGCTGAGATTTTTTCCAGACACTGTGTGGTGTTCAGCTGCTTATTTCTTTGAAATCCTTAGTAGGACAGCAGGACCTAGCACTTCAGTCCATTTTGGATCCGATAAGAAACAAGGACTATTTGCTTGCTTGCTTTTGCTCCAAATGAACCAGTAATTTGTATGTTCCTGCTCAACAAACATGCCCGTTTTTTAAGTTCACTGTTTTGAAGGAGCAGCATTGTTTGCACCTGGGTAACAAGATATTGTTAACTTCCTGAGATGCCTTTCATTTAGAATAGCATAGTTCAGTTGGAAGGGAACTTTAGAGATCATCAAGTCCAACTGCCTGAGCACTTCAGGGCTAACCAAAAGTTAGTGTTTTGTTGAGGGCATTGCCCAAATGCCTCTTGAACGCTGAAAGGCACAGGGCCCCAGCCCACTCTCCAGGAAGCTTGTTCCAGTGTCTGACCACCTCACAGCAAGGAAATGTGTCCTCATGCCCAGGCTGAGCCTCCCTTGGTGCAGCTCTGTTGAACTTCATACTGTTCATGATTGTCCAATGCTGCAATGGATCTAGGTCCCTCTGCAAGGCCTCTCATCCCTCCAGAGAGTCAGCAGTGCCTTTCAGTTTAGTATCATCAGCAAACTTGCCGAGGATGCTTTCCCCTCTTGCATCCAGATCACTGATAAAAATGTTGAACGGGACTCGCCCTAGAACTGAGCCCTGGGGAACACCCCTGGTGGCTGGCTGCCAGCCAGATGTAGCTCCCTTCACTACAACTCTTTGAGCTCTACCGTTGAGCCAGTTCATCACCCAGCATAGCGTGAACCTGTTTATCTCTCAGTTGGACTTGTCCAGAAAGATGCCGTGAGGGATGTTATCAAAGGCCTTACTGAAATCCAAAAAGATTACGTCCGCCGCCTTCCCTTCATCCACCAGGCGGGTGACCTTATCATGGAAGGAGGTCAGATTGCAAAGGCAGGACTTTCCCTGCATGAGCCCACGTTGACTATGCCTGACAATAGCTGTGTTCTTTAAGTGCCTTTCAGCATCCCCCAGGACAATCCTCTCCATAATTTTTCCAGGGACGGAGGTTAGACTAACAGGTCTGTAGTTTCCTGGGTCTTCTCTCATGGGCTTTTTGTAGATGGGCATAACTTGGCCAGCTTCCAGTCACAGGGGCCTCCCAGGCTCCCGTGACCTTTGGTAAATTGCTGAGGCTCTAGTGACCGCTAACTCCCTCCGTACTGTGGGACGAATCCCGTCAGGCCCCATGGGCTTATGAACATTGAGCTGATCCAGCTGTTCGCTTACGATTTCGGTGACCACAGATGGAAAGGCACCGCTTTCAGTGACTTCAGTATTATTCAATGTACAGTATAAAACCAATGTGTGATGGCACCCTCAGTACATAGAGGCTGGTTGTTAATTAAATTAAGTACATCCTCTTGCTTGTTTTCATTTTGTGGCTCCTGATGATTTTCTTGTCTTTGCATGAGACTTGCTGAATTGGGCAAGTGTGAGTTACAGTCGAGTTCCCTGTGGTAGCAGGCAATATCCCTTCCTCTGTCCAGTCAGTTGAACGAAAGCACCATGTGCATCCCTTCTGCTCTTTGCAAGGCTAAAACCAGAACACTTAATATCATTAAGTTTTCCCTTTACGATAATTACTGTTTTAATATTTAATGGGAAGGTCATTGGTTTCTGCTCTGCCAGTAGGTGAACTAAACTACGTTAGTTCTCAATGCATCCTAAATTGGGTATTACAACTGATGGAAAATTTGTAAACAGATGAAATATTTAGACTCCCTTTCTAAATAAGACTGTGTTAAGACTCTCCCTGAAAAGTTGATGCTTCCTTTGTATAAAGGTAGTTTGTGTTGTTTCACTGCAGGTGGTTTGCCAAACACATTCAGTTAGGTGGCCACATAGATTGCATTTCTGTGCAGTGGTGCTAATACGGTGGCATTAAAACAGATTCATTAGCATTGACAAAGAATATATGTAGTGAGTTAGAACTTGAGAGAGCTTTCTACTCTGTGTTGGCTTGCATCAAATATTCATCAAAAATTACCTTATCCATAAAAGTGAGAATCAAAAAGAATTAACATGAAAAAAAACAGTTAAGCAACAGTAAATCGAGGCTGATTGTTTTGCTGTCTTGTGCAGTGCTCTAATCAGAAGTATGAGTGTTAGCATGGAATTGAGTATGCAGTACACAATAGGTACCTGGAAGTTGTGCTATATGGTGAAAGCGGTAGGTGATTCTTCCTTTTCTGAAGTAGGGCTACTGTTATGTTCTGTCTTTTTGGTGATGCTGAGGTCTGTATGCTTTTCGCTGTTGGTAGAGAAGAATGTTGAATCAGTACTAGGAAAGCCGTGTGTTGTTAGAAGTTAGGGAGGGGCCAGAGGAAGGGGAAACGAAAATCCGGTTTGTTAAAAAGGACTAATTGTTTTCTGTATTGAGACAGCTGGATGTAAGAATGCATCTTTACTGCCCATTTTTTCCCAATGCGAAGGACTTAATATGAGTTCATTTGAAGCAAAAAAGCTGGCAAGAAAGTGCTGTCAAAAATTATTCTTGCAAAAGCTGTATTAGGTGAGGTGTTGGTGTTGAACAGCTCTGAAGAAGGAAATCCTAGTCAAAGTTAGAAGAGGCTACACAGAGTCATTTTGCTATTTGGAAAAAGATACTGATAATATTTTAGTAGAAGTATCAGAATGTGAAATAAATACCTTTTGGACTGCGAATGGGTGCATATTACTATGTCTTTTAATGCTTGCTACATTTTTGGAGAAAGAAACAGCAGCTTTGTTCTGTAGCCTAAAACTTTTAAGGCAGTAAAATACTTTGTCTCATTGCTCTGAGAATGACAGCACACACGTGGTATAAATTGCTGGATTCCCCATTTAAAACGTTCCTGTGTGTCTCTACTCATTTTGAAGTGTTGAAGAATGAAAAGACCAGTCTTTCAGGCTGTCAAAGCTGGAAGCCTAGGCAGGAGGATAGCAGGGAAGTTTTCCAGTGATGCATCTCAGCAGAGACGTGGGGAGTGCTGAAAATTAGTAGCTTGGCAATGGCACTGGTAGACTCTAAAACCTCTCTGTTAGCACTTCACAGGTACAGATAGTTGAACTATGAAGTTACGGATCACTATTTGTCTACAGTTCAGGTTTAGTTCCACCTCTCATTCTGTCCTCTTGCTGGTTCTGTCCCAGAATGATGTAGTGCGTTTGGTAAGTTTCTATTATGTTTTTGAAACTGAAAGAAAATGGAACAAACCACGTGTTGTTCCTGGAATACACTGGCAACTTGCTTTTGAGATGAAACAGCTGTGTATGCAAAGCTTGCAGCTTGTGTTTCTTGGGACTTAAATGCCCTCGCCTGGCTTTACTGGATTCTCTCCTTGATTCCAGAATAAGCAATTGCTATTTCCGTTTTTCCTACTTATAAAAAAAAAACACCTACAGCAAAAGAGCAAGAAAAAGGAAATATAGAAACAAAAGCACTACTTAAATTCTGCATTTGTATGAGCACAAACAGGATATTCCCAGAATTGTAAGACTTGATACTTTTAATTCTGTTAACCAGAATCCTAGGCTTTATTTTCTCAAAAGATTGTGAATAGATAGAGGCTTTCATGGTGTCAAGTAAAAATATATGTTATCATCCAAAACCTGCCAGAATTAAAGGTTAGGTCTAGACTATGCCTATGCTGTCTTTGTTAGCCAAAGCTGACTGTGGTTTGTTTGCCATGTGGATTGCATCCACGTTGCCTGGAAAAGGGGTGGGAGACTACCTTCAAGCCAGTCATGTGGCTGAATTTTTGGGTTGGGCAAATGAGGTAACTGAGTCAGGAATTGAGCAGGAGTGCAGTAGTGTGGATGACTGAGGGGCTAACTTGAAAATACAGGCGTGAGGGACCCACCTGAACTGCCTGCTGAGGTACTTCTGCAAGCTGATTTGGCCTTCCTGCCCTGTCTTCTAAGCCCGTATCTTGTGTGTGAGCAGATGTCTTGCCAGACTCTGGGTCAGTAACAAATTTGCCTTTTACTGTTCTTTGGAAAGATGCAAAGAAAATTAATGAAACCATTTTTAAAAGTTTTTTGTCTGTGTTTTACAATGGAAACACTTAAAACCCCACAAAACAGCCTGTTCTGGACTTGTGTGTGACAGCTGTGAAAATGCAATGCTGATAGGTCTATATTCCTTAAATTCTGTACTTTTAATTTCTTTCCTAGTATGCTGATATAACCCAAATGTTTGTCGTGGGTTCTTGGAGAGTTTCTTGTTAAACAAACTACATGTAGTGGAGCTTTCGGAGTGTTGAGGAGTATTGCGAGGGAACGCATACATCATTGTTCATCTCCTAAGACTTAACTTAAAAGGTGAGCGTTTCAAAGGTCCTTCCCTGTGCCTTGTCTTCAGCTGTCTATGCAGAGGGCATGAAGTTAACAGGACAGGCCCAGGGTTTCCTTCTGACCTGTACTGTCACTCCCTGTTTTCCAGTGGTTATGCAGCAGCTGAACTAAGTTACAGCTTGGAAGGGAGATCAGGATCAGGATCTTCACAGGCCTAAGTCAGCTGCTTGTTGTGTATCTAAAGGGGGGACTTAATGTATGCCAGGACTGAAACTGAATACCTGCAGAGCTCTGCAGAGCTTTTGCGTTTGAAAAGAAAAGCCTTTCTCAGGGACAAGTGGTGTTTCCTGTTGTCACTATGTCTTCGTGGTTCAGTCTCAGAAGTTGAAAGTTAGTCAAATAGTTCAATTCTAGCATGCTCTGCTTGACCAGCATAGGCAGATAATGTTTCTGATACCTGTGCTGTTGCAGTGTTACCAAAACAAAAAGTCTCAGTCAATGTGTTTGTCGGTGTGCTTGTCACCTACAGCATAGCTGGGACCCAGAAGGTGTTAACTTGACACGAAATGGGAGAAAATATTGTATATAAGACAATTTTCCCCAAATTGAAACTCTCAAAAGATAAGGAACGCTGCTTGAAACAGAAACCACAAAAGGTGGGAAATTACGAACTACAGCTATTAGTCATTCTTTACTGGCAAGAGGAGGCAATGAAAAACCCCGCATGTTAAAATATGGTGTGGCAAATACAGTGAGTCTTCTTAATAGAGAAGGCAGTCGTGCTAGGATCTGTTAATCTTGAAAATGTGTATACAGAGCAGACAGCAATGGACTGCTGTTTTGAGAGAGAAGGTTTTGGCATGCATGATATTCTTTTATTCCTGTGGTAGTATCTTGTTATGATATAGTTACAGAGTTGCTCTCCTTCCCTAAATTTGCTCTGGTTACACCCTGGATATGGGAAGTGGTGTATCTGTGACTTTCAAACAGTCCAAACTTTAAATTATGATAACATTGCTTTGTCTAAGGAAAACTGGGGAAAATGTTGAAGTCTGCCCAATTTAACATGAATTGTGAAATTTTAACAAGAGGACTTGTATATATGCTGGATATAATGAGGAAGTGTCCCCCTAAATGAGGTAAAGTTATTGTAATGTTTCAACAATTCTGTATATCAAGGTTTTACATATAAATATATATGTGTGTGTGAATATATATATATACATATACATATATATAATATATATATATATTATATTTAAGCAAAACCTTGATAAGCAGATTGATTTCCTTTCAGCGTATAAAAGCATTCCAGACAGAAACAAAGGTAGGAGACTGCTAGGAGAGAATCTCTTAACAAGCTGATTTTTCAGAGATTTTTTTGTGCACTAAAGAACATGAAAGACATGTTTAAAAATTTAAAGCCTTGATATGTTCCAGTTCTGTGAAGCAGCAGAGGGAAGAAGCTTTTCAGAGTGCTATAATTCCCTGTCCAGCAGCTCTTTAAATTAAGATATTTATGGCAGCTGTTTGCACTTAATGAAATGCATGTAGACGTGGTCATTAATTACTGCTTTTTTTCCCTGTTATTATTGATATTCGGTGAGTCAGATGGTTATGATCCTGCTGTTGTCAGTGTAGTAAATGCACTTTTACTTCCAAAAAAAAAAAAAAATTAACCTTTCCGCCTCCCTATTTATCTTTCCAGTGGCTGAGAATTTTGTGGAAAAAATATTCAACAGTAAGTTATGGAGCTTTATTTTGTAATGCAGTCATTTAACAGCCTAAAGTTGGCAGTGATCCCATCCACCTTAATCCTCTTCACAGTTTGCAAGCAGTCAGCCGAGAGCAAGAGTGCACTAGGCCTTAATAGACTCTAGTCTTTGAACTGTGGCATTTGCGTTTAGCTTCCAGAACTGGTCTTAAGTGCCTATTAAAACCCTACAGCTTTGGTTTCATTAATTAGAGACTCCTTTCCACTGATTTGTGGAAAACATTGGCCAACTTGTTCTTTCAGCTCAGTAAATATTTATACAACTCCTGTATGATTTTTAGTAATAAATACTGCTTCTTTTCAGTGCATCCAAAAGAGGCTGTTTCCACATATTAACAAACTCCTTGTCTGACCGCTTCTGAGCATGGCAATTCAGGTTAGGAAGCTGTAAGGAAATACGTAAATTTAGATCTCTATATTTTGGAAGAGTTTTTTTCTGAGCTCCACTTTGCTACATCATTATTTTTTCATCAGATTTGCTGGGAGTCTGAGTGGAAAATGAAAAAGCCAGTGAAGAGCAATTACTAATTTAAACCAAGTAGCCAGTATGATCACTGAGTATCTGTCAAATAAGTGAATGTTGTGCTGTGTTGATGTTAGTTAGAAATAACTCAGGATATTTATATGAGCTTTCTGGGATGTATTAGCACCTTTCAAACCTAATCCTATTTATCCTTACCCATAGAATCACTGGGAGGCAATATTATCCCAGTAATGCAGATGGGGAGGCAGAGATTGAATGCCTGGCTCGAGGACACATTAAAAATCCTTGCCTTAGACATATTGGCAAAATTGCCCATCATTATGGGAAAATATATATCCATATATTCACATGTATGTATTTAATCACTTATGCAAATATGCATTTCCTTTGCACGCAAGTAAAAGCTGGGACCTAAGCACTGAATTCCTTTATGGAAACATCGCGGGAGCTGCTTAGAGAATTTCTCCCATGTTTTTAACTAGTCATTAGTGGTGGATTCTTTCAGAATTCCCCCAAATTACCTTTTTTCCTTTGTTCAGTTATCTCCACTATGTCCTTTTCTTATCTTTTGATTCAGGTGCTACTCTTAGTTGCATTTATGCAGTGCTATTGATGTCAGAGTAATATGCTGTTTTTATGTGAAGTGATGTAGGCAGTAGTTTCCTTGTTTTCTCATTCTTTAATGTATGCAATTTGGAGAAATAAAAAATAAAAATAAAAATAAAATAAAAAAAACAGCTCTTAAAGGGTTGTTGGAATGCTGGGTTCACATCTTTGTCGGAGTACTTGGATGAGCATAAATATTTAGATTACCAGAGAATGCTAAACTAACTCAGTTCAGTTTTCTGCATTATGATGAGGCAGTTCCATAGTCATGCCTCTTAAAAAGTCATTTCTTAGGTAACAAACTCCCGTGTTTAAGACTGTAGAAGGCAAGAGCTGCTTGGAAGCCTCTCATCATTTTTTAATGCGTGCAATAACCTTGGTATAACTATAATGAGCATGAGGAACTATTTGTTCATTTTAGTGGAGCTCAGCCTACAGTTTTTTGTTCAATTTATTACAAGCATTAACTAGCAGAGACATTTACCCAGAAGAGTTTGTTACAGGCATCTCAAAAGTGAGCGTGATAAACCATGCTGTTGGGTTTAAGGCCCGTGTCAAATTGCATAGTTGTTACCCAGCAGCTCAAGGTACAATGTTCCATCCCCTTTTGGTCATTGAAGTTAATGGCAGTTTTGGTTGCATAACGAGCGTGTGGTGGCCACACAGAGCCTTGGATTGCCTCAGCTGTAAAGTCCTCTTTGAAAGCAGTTCCAAAAAACCCACCTATTTCATTAGTGCCAAATCTGAGAGCAGACAAGAAGGAAGAATGTTAGGCTGGTTGTAGTTAAGTATGCACAATAGATGTCAACTTGCATTTTCTCAATAACAGATAGAGAACAGAAAGTGAATCTTACGCTATTAGACATTAATATACATGCTTTCTATCTGCATGCAACTATTCCCTAAATGTAGGGACCTTAATTAGATGTCTAATGTTAAAGTAGCAATTCTATTCTTTATGTACTAAGGCAGCTCTGGGTTACTGGATGTGGGTGAGCGTAGCTGAGTTGCATGCTGTAGAGATGTGATCCAGTCTGGTAATCAGCAGTGGTCAGGTACCTCAGCAGCTGATCCAATCCAGAGCTGCTAGGGAGAGTCTGTCTATGATTTGGCAATCCTTCCCTTCTGCGGAAGATTGTGTTTCAACCAATCTGACCTATTTTATAGTTTAGTTGCTAAATTTCCTGTATTCTGCAGAGGATCATCAGTCCACCTGTAAGGATGACAGCTGTAGTTTCAGAATTTTAAAATGGAAGGGTTTGTATTTTGTGTGGGTTTTTTTTTTAATGACGTTTTTATTGGTCTTTTTAGGAATAATTCTGGGGGCATCACCACTGTCTAGGGACAATTATATGTACACGTGGTGTGCAAAAACAGTAAATACGGTAATAAATGCAGTGCAAAAAGTAATAATCTTATATCAAAAGTCTATAAATATTATCATTTAGCATTTCATAATGGAACAGCTTTGATGATATTGATTACTGTCATGCAATATTTTAGATAAACTTGATGTTTTAGTGCAGGGAATACAAGAAATCTGAAGAAAGAGGTGTAATTTTCTTACCAGCTTTCCACCTGTATACTGAAGAGTTCCATTCACCAAAGAGCTCCATTCAGAGCTTTTGTTGACTTCAGTTGGCAAAAGTCATGGCCATTTCAGCATAGAACAATACTTGGCTGCTTAAAATTTAAGAAGTCATTTAAGCACTTCAGGTATTTGGATGAGGTTTTTTTTTTTTTTTTTTTTTTTTTTTTTTTTTTTTTTTTGGTGGATGG
>VXAA01001010.1:293973-348044 GCA_013399115.1 Anseranas semipalmata | reverse complement strand
TTTTTTTTTTTTTTTTTTTTTTTTTTTTAAGTCAGTGAGAGTGCATGAATGTTTAAAAGTAAGTTTTATGGAGGAATGAGTCTGAAGGGCTAAACTCACTTTCACCCCCTCTTTAGATCTAATTCATCCTACTGTGAGATAAAAAGCAGTGGCAGAAGAGAGACATTCACCCTGCTGCAGCTTGTTGGGATTAAAGAGAACCCTTCGGTACTGAGTGTTGTCAATGCAGCAACTTTTTGCGAGCACTAAATTTACTTACAGAAAGTTCTTTTTTAATTGCCCCAGGACAAACCCTTGCATGTCATGTTTTTGCCTGGAGAAAGTTTTTATATGGAAATACATTTTTTTAAGATGGTACAGAGGATGTCGAGAGTTTGTCAAGCCAATTGATCCTGCAGGGAATGTGCTGACTTTCAGTATGTATGGAGGATTTTTAAAGCAGCTGAGCAAAATCCCTTCTCAGATAAGATGCTTTCTGTATTGTCAGTGAAGAGCATCCTCAAATTGAAATAGCTGAAACATAATAATCAAATCTCCCTTCCTCAATCCCTTGCCTTCTCTTCCCAACCCCTTACACAAGCTATCCCCAAAAGAATAATCCTGGCAGTGATGTCATTAGAATGAATTTACAGACAAGTGCTCAATTTTCTTGTCTTGAGCTTCAGTTGCTAATGCTGTAAATTTGAGCTACATATGTAAAGGAGTCAGGTTATGCTTTTCTCCTACCCTTGTTTAATTTCCCTGGAGCTCTGAGAATAACTAGTGTGGGATTCTTTGGATAATTTCATGCTTTTCTTTTTTCTCTTTCTTTCTTTTTTTCTTTTTTTTTTCTTTTTTTTCTTTATTGCTATACAGCTTCATGTTGCTTCCAAGCATTTGTTAAACTTCTCACTGTATTCCTGAGGGGACCATTGTCTTCAGGGAGCAAAAAGTTTAAGGAAAAGATTTTGCTGACTAATTGTGCTCAGATGGTTACAGTTTCTGGTGTGTTGTGGATGGTGATGTAATGTACCGAATAGACTGAAAAATCATTTGTTTTAATCAAATTTCTCTGTTTTCCCAAAATAAAGTTCTGTCATCAATGCGATGATTCTCGGTGATTTTGATATGTAGAGAATATTTTAATACTGTTGAGAAGCACCAACATGCTGATTTGAATTGATCCAAACTTACAACAAGAATCAGGTCCCATCTTAAAAAGTTTATCATATGAATTGACCACGTGAAGAGCGGAAGATACAGGCTGAATTTGTCTGTGATGTTGGCAAGAGATTGTAGTACATAAAAATTGAGTGATTTTGCATGGTCATTGGAGAAATTGATGGCAAGACAAGAATGAGAGTGCAAGTCTCTTGATTCTTGGTGCAGTAGTTCAGATCCAAAATAATTCTTCTTTTTCAGCTCATGCAGTTGAAATCTTAACCACATGACTTCAGCTTGGCAGGTTCAACCACACTGTCAACCATATCAGCTCATTGAATTCATAGAAACAAGTCTCTTCCCACAGGCTTACATGTAAGAAGAGAGGTTCTGGTAGTTCATGGTTCACCAACAGGTTCCTATGAATTCAGTACACAAAGGAAAAAAAAAAAAAAGGCTGAAGTCAGTAGGAAATGTGCTGGAGGCAGCATTTTTGCTTGGGACTCGGATCTAAAATTAACATGGATTTTTTTTCTGTGCCCGAATGATGTACATATTGAAAGTGATAAATGTTTGTTTCAAGAACTCTACTGCACTTCGTCAAGTTTAGTGTATAATAAACAAGACACCCTTTAGGTCAGAAAAAACAAATGGACAGTAACCTAGCCAGCACAAACTGAGAATTGGTAAGCAGTAGGCAGCTTTACAAATCACATTCCACAAATCCGTGTGTGAAGCCTGCATGCATTGTAGTAGGAGGTTTGGAATGAGGGATGCAACACGCAGATTTACTGTCACACTCTAAACAGGAACACTGCTTGGAATTTGACCGTACTGTCCATCGCCAACCTTCACGGCAGTGCAGTGAACACTGCGAAACAGTTGGCATCCTAAACATACAGAAATGAGAAGCAGTAATGGTCTTTAATAAGAGAAGGAGAAGAAAAGCTGAGAAGTATGTGTCCAACCAAGGTTAGGGTATAATTATGCTAAATGAATGGATTTAGATTACAAATTTAACTAATTCTGTTTTGATTTGTAGTGTATACAGGACCGTATATGACTCCTGTCTTTAATAAAAAAATGTGTAATGTTATGGATTTTTTTATTTGAGGTTGGTTTCAACTTATTAGTTCTGATTTCTTTCAACAAAAATGATCTAATGGGGATTAAACAGTTTTTTCTATTACATGAACTTTTTAAATAGGGAAAGAATAGACTGTCCTTTTTGACAGACCTACCATTCAGGTAGGTCGTAATTTTCCTTTATCACTTGTGACTGGTACTGAAAATGCTAGGTGAGTGAAACTTAGCAATTTTTATCACTTCTATTGTGCTATAGTATTAAATAATTGTTAAAAAGGAGCAACAAGTGCAGTATTCACAAGCTAGCTAAGAGGGAATTACAAATTTGTCAAACTTCTGTCAGGAAATGTAGTTCACATCAGGAGCAACCAGTTTATTAATTTTGCTGGAGTCGATAGCGTTTTCTCTAGAGTGTTCTCCCCTTTCCCGAAATAAATTTAGTGATTTAAACTCAACTCTCCAGGGGTCTCAGCACTGAAGGAGTCTGAAGTGTTGAACTGCTACTTGTGCTATATTCAAGTCTCAAATTTTGCATAAACTTCTAGCACAAATCCTTCCCTCTCCTTATTTTCCCCTCATTCATCGAAGCTGATCAAGAAGACGTAATAGAATCTTATTTCTTTTCCTCTTGAGAGTAAAGCAATGAAAAGTTGAGGTTTAACCTCAGTATATTTTGAAAGAATAAAGGGAAAAGTTACCATGATGGGAGACTGACTGTTGCAAAAATTACACTTTTTCAAGCAATCTCAGAAGAATAATGAAAGGCAAATGTACAAGCACATTATAGTTAGAGTATTCAGTTGGGATAGATAAAGTAATGAGTAAGAATTCATTTTTTTTTGGATGAAAAATATATTTTATAAATACTTAACAGAGCAATTGGGCAAAGAAAACGTACTCCTTATTAAAAATATTGATGATCTTTCAATTAAATTTAAAATAATCCTATGGTTATAGTAAGAACTTGATATCCAAAGTTGGCTTCATTTAATGCATAATGGGCCAAACTCATCCAAGGTGTTAAGTAGAAGAAAGTCTGCTTAAAGTCCTTGGAGTGAAGCAAGGAATTCATTCAGCCTAATAAACTTCCTTTGTGATTTTGAAAGGGCTTGCACAACAGAGAAATAGCTATCTTATGAAACAGCTGTCATTTTAAATCATTTAGGAATTGAGAAAACAACACTGCTCTGTACTTAGTGTCTAATTATCTATTAAACACTATAGGGTGATCTGAAGAACCTTTAGGAAAAAAATATTTTCTGTGTATTTTTATGTATATAAAAACAAGATCTCATCTTAGCACATATAATAATGTGATCTTAGCACATTGTTACAAGAACTACCTTTAAAACAGAGGCCCAAATTTCAGTTCTAAAACATAAGTTGATTATAGTGTAAGGTACATTGTTAAAATTTTGCTTCTAGGACGTGGTATGTTGCTTATCTTGTGATATCTCACTCATCTTGATGAAGTCAGAAACTGATTGTGAAAGGTGCAGTAAGAAAATCCTCGCTTGTAGTTTTTGAATTAAGATTGGTGCTCTAAACCAGGCAACCCAGTTTACAAATATATGACTTGCAGTTACATAACTACGTAGTTTCTGTTTCTTTGTCTGTAAATGGCAGTTAACATTTGCTTTTTGAGGATATATAAAAGCTAACTTGATGTGAAGTATTGCAAAAATGTCAACCCAGTTAACACCAAGGAAAACAAAAAAAGTACCCATGATATGTGCTTTTTGATGTGGGATAAATCTTCATGTTGTTGAGTTTGCCTGAATATAATTGTTGGATTTTTCACTAAATTCCTTAAATCTTTGCAAACATTGCAATTCTATCTATAGTCACTTAGAGAAGTCACTCAGTAAAGTGCAATTGCGTAGATTGATCATAAGTTATGTAACAAATTGGCAAAAAAAAAAAAAAAGTTCTTGTAGCTTGCAAACATATCACCTTGTATGATACTCCTGCTTGTTCTCAAAAGTTAACCTGGAGTTTATTATGGCTATATTTGGATTGGAGATCTCCCAGAGCAACTTATATGTCAAAGCAAACGGGGTTGATAAATCACTTGATAGTGTCCTTCCCCCCCCCCCCACTTTTTCCATCTCAATAGAGAAGCCGCATCTGTGGTGTATCGAGGGGATGTGGTAGTCAAAATGCCATCTTTCAGCTAAAATATGTAGCAAGTTCCAATTACCTCATAAGTTTTCTATATCCTTTTTCATTCCAATTTTGCAGCCTGGCCAGCTCCTTTCACTGCCATCAGAGTGGTACATTTGAGTAGTCCATGGATGCATCTGTTCTTTGTCCAAGGTGACCATCATCACAGAGGTGACAAAGCAGTGTTTGTAGTAGGACAGTAGGAACTGCTGGAAGGCATTGGAATGTGATACTGCCAAAACTTAGTAGCAAGGTGCTCTTCTCATTGGTATTAGCATCCTTACAATATTGATGATAATGTTTGTCCATTGTCTTCATTTTGTCCAGCAGTTGTAAGTCTATAGAAGCTGAAATTTTATTTTGGCGTGGATTAAGACCATGTTTAGTGTTCTAATACTGGATTTCCATGAGGATTTCCATTTGCCAGAAATTGAATATTAAGATTATTTCAAATAGGTTCTATGATATAAGCGGTGTATGGCACAACATACTACGAGCTGCTCAACAAGATGGGGTTCTGTGATTAGAAAGTATTTGTTACCTCTATTACTGAGTGCTGGAGGCTTGAATCTGAAATGATTCATTTCATAGATGAGCACACTACATGTAAAAACAGGTAGCCCATTGCGGCACCAGCATTCACTGGAGGTAGTTTCAGAAATAACAGTAGATCAGTAGCTCATGAATTAAGGAATTGTATTTCTTTTCTGAATTTTCTGAGTGCATACAGACTCCAGAGGAAATTTTTACTCTCATATTTATGTATTTTATAGTCATATTCTGTCCATGGACAACTCATGAAGGTTTTTTTTTCTGGTCACAGAAATGCTGAGATTTCATTGGTTGTCTGCTGGAGTGTCAGTGAGAGCACAAGATAAATGGATGTGTTCTTAAATACAGTATTTTATTCCAAGGTATTATAGGATAAAATAAGAAAAATAATCTAAAATTGTATCTTCAAATGTGTTCTAAATAGAAACCCATTATTTTCCTTCCCTGACATGAGACTATCCATCAGATCATTTTAAATTATCAGATAGATTTAAATTATTCTTAAATAATAAATTCCTATTGCACAGAATATAAGTAATGACCATAGCTACACATTTGATACTTTTGTTTCATTTTGTTTTGTTTACACATGTGAAAGCTTTAGCAGCCTGTATGCAGATGTTCACATAGTTATGGCTACCTGCAGGCACAGAGCTGGGGCCCTGGGGCCTATTTTACCTCCCATCTTGATGGGTTGCCTTTTGGTGAGAATTGGTGTAATTGGGACTCGTGCAGCTGGCGACTTTATCACATGGTTGCTGTCTTGGCCAGTATCCCAGCTCCTGGACCTCTGTGTGATAGTTTCCTTTCTGTTCTGAGGATGGCTGAATGTCCACGTACCTGGAGAAACGACTGAAAACCGTTGGCCTGAGTTAACGTACAGAACGACAGCTGCCGCCCTCCCGCACGTGCGCACGTGCTGGGCCAAACTTGCTGCTTCTACAGACGTGCTCTTTGACTCATCCTGGTGTTCAACCAGCAGGGAGTTTGCAAAAATGATGCTGATCATGTAACAGTTCACATCAGCTGAGATATTTTCTTTGTCTGAGATCACATGAGGTAGAAAGTAAGTAGAACAGTAGTCTGTGAAGCAAATGCTAGGGAGGGCCAGCTATGACGACTGATTCCCCTCAGGAAACTACCCGTGTTACAGAGCTTCTTGCCTATATATCTGGTGCAAGTTAAATAATTGTTCCTATCAGTGTGCTGATAGGACAGATCCTTCAGATGGAGGAGACTGTTCTTTGAATGTCACTGTGAGGAAAAAACATAGTGCTTACAGCAGAGATGCCTGCCATACCTGTGGCAGTGTTCTGCTGTTGCTGTTAAACTGCATAAAATGATGACTTACAGTAAGGCTCACAGCTTAAGTAAAATAGACAACGTTAGAAATGTCTGTGACAGTTTTTAGGAAGTGCTGGTTTTCTTTAAAATTTGTAGTTTACTTCCAGAGCTGTAGTGGTTTGCTTGGATTTATGAAACTTTGTACATTCAGCTGGATTCCATCAATGTAATTGTGTTGCTCTGCGAGACTATTTTTAAATTCTTATTTTTTTTTTATTTGCTCAGTCAATTGTATAAGTAGTCATTAAAACAAAGCTCATTCAAAGTTTTCCTGTAAGGACTCCTGCTGGAAATACTCTTTTATATACAGTTCTGAACTATCTTTGACTTTTAATATGTGAATTATGGTGCAAATGTGGAATGGATATTTAGCCTGCTCTGTAGCCGTGTGATATGTGGTGACATTATAATGGTTACCTAGTAAAGTTTCTTCATCTCTTTGCTCCTAATCTTATCCTTCGTTTATTCGTGAGGACGCAAGAAACATTAGAGCTCAGAGGGACCTTCAGTGAGGCTGTTAAAAAAAAAAAAAAAATGAAGTGGTTAAAGATCATCTTCTTTACAGCCAAGAGTCTTGCTCATCCTTTTCTCACATTTGTTCAGTATTTCATCACACATCAGGAAAAAAAAGTCAGCGCTTTGTGCCATCAGATGATGCCATTGCCATGTTGTGCAATGGTGCCAACTGTTTGTGTGCAAGGGATCCATGCATAAAAAGGTGACTCCTAATCCAGCATCAAACAAGTATTAAACTCAGATTTCCATACAGGTGGGAACAGATTATTTATAGCAAGATTTGTAGCAATGAGTTGGATGTGGTCAGTTGTCCAGGATGATGATATGGGGGAAATGGTTTGTTTAATATTTATCATAAATGAGAAGTTAGTATCTTAATTTGGGGCTAACAGTTAGTACATCTATATTGTTATCTTGGCCTTAAACACGGAAACTTGCATCTTCAATTTTTTTCATAACAAATTCTTGTTTCTTTTGAAGTAGTTTTGGTGTCAGAGGTTTGAAGTTGGTTTGCGGGCTATTTCCTGGTTTGGGAAAATCTAGAAGGAAGGGGCAATTCTTTTAACTGAGAATTGTACAGATTACAAATAATTCTCCTGATAGTGATGTTTTCTCTCTTATGAATACTCTGTAACTTTGAAAGAATTACAGTAGTTTGTAATTTGTTTTCACAGATGCATTTTAAAGGCCATTGGGCAGGGGAGGCTGTCACCTACTGCAAAATGAAGTCATAAAATGCTTAGATGATGCAGGAAGTCAGTCTCAGAATCAGGAATTTTCAGCTGCAAGGGCTAAAAAGGTCATCTATCAGTAAAATAAGGATAATACATTAAAAAAAAAAAAAGAAGAAAAAAAGAAAACTTGTTTCTTAACCTGTTGTTCTCAAATATCCTGCATCCGTATCTGAGCAGAAAGTAAAACAAAATACTGGAAAATTTTCTGTAACTAATTCTGAAATAACGATACAATTCTAGGAGCAGGACTAGAATAACATCTCAAAAATAAAATTCTGAAAAATACTCTGGTAGGATTTAGGTATAAGAAACAGCTGCGAATCTTAGGACAGCAAGATTTTTTTTTCACTACTGACTGAAACATCTATGTCAGTCTTGATTTCTAGGACTTTGGTGTATTCATATGGACTTCATAACAAAAGCATGTTCTAGACTTGACTGAAAAACTCATTTCAGATGGTGAGCTGTTTCCCAATCAGTAAAAGCTGTGAATAAGCCTGGGAAAAACTGGAATATTATTAAAAATATATATATTATGGTTATAATATTTGAAGTGATTTAAAAAAAAAAAACAACAACTTTTTTTTCCTAATTATAGAATGTTTGATTGTTTTTATAAGCCTAGTGCTTTGGTGCCTAGTGTATGCTGTCCTTGATCCTCGCTACCCTAGCACATAACTTATTTTTCTTGAGTGAACTATAAACATTAGTGTCCATTAACAGTTTTTGAAACAAAGTGCTAAAATTACTCGAAGCACTTTCAGTAATATGTGGTGATCGTCATTAACAGCTCTTTTGTCCTAGACAAGGACGCTGTTTTGCAACATCATTTTCTTTGGTCAAATCCACCTAAGTTGTGTTTTCTCTACTTGTATGCGCATTATTTTTACCTTGGTCGCTATAAACACTGCCTAGAAAGACCAGAAAGCTCCTTCAAGCCAGAGATCCGTACAGACTTAAAATAAACCATTATTAAAGTTTCTAAAAGAATGAACTCCTGTCTGAATACACTCAGATCTATTATTCTGCTTTGGTAGGTTCTCTGCAAGTGCCCAAGTGTTACATATAATCTTCCACCTTAATTGCTAGCTTTGTGTAGTGACAAAGTAAAAAGAAGTGGAGTGACAGGACGAAACGCAGTGGGATCCAAGCTTGTAATACATTTTCTTTCTGATTTTACACAGTATGTTAGGCAGGAGGCATGGAGTTTAAAATTTTAATCTTTTTTTCCAAAGATTTACAATCTGTCATAAAAGCGCTAAGTTCCAGAATATACCAGAGCCACGGTGCTGCCTTTGGGGGAGGGTGGAAGTAAGTAAAAAGCATATGCAATTGTACACACACACACGCAAGCAAAACACCATATACGTAGATCATCTACATCCATACACTGTCATGAGGCTAATGAGGACCACCTGATTTTTGGCACAAAAAGCAAAGCAAACTCTACGAAAAGAAAGGAGACACAATGCTGCTTAACAGTTGTCCTGAAGATTAGTTACTAGGTTTGCCAGCGACACAGGTCTTTACCCATACAAATTTCTGCAGAACAGTTTTCTTGGAGGTTTAAGAAAATTGCTCTCAAGAATATCCTCCTCTGATATTTTGCAGAGTAATGTATTCTGCCAGACAGGGGACTTTTTACTTATCATTCTGTACATCAAAGTATGTTTTCCCCTTGAAACACAGAAAGTTGACAACTGTACAACAGCAGCAGGGATCTGGGTTCACAGAGTAAGCAGCGTTTCGTTATGCCTCTTTATTTGGATGGGCAACTGTGAGAAACAGCTTATGATGTATAAAATATCTGAGTCTCTTTTTGTACTTGAAGACATTGTTATCTCTATTTGAAGTTGGCTAGTGAAGGTCAGTCAGGCTAACCGCTTGCAAAAGAATATCCTGTCTCTGTTGGCGGATACTCTTTTCAAAGTTCATTGCATACGGAAAGCTCTTTTTGTAAATATCACCCACCATGGCAAATTACATGTAGTTGGCAGGAGGGGGAAAGGGAATGTGGTATGAATTCTTTTCATTTAAAACAATTGATTGTTGTTGCAAAGAGCATTGCATAGCAACAATGACAAGTCTATCTAAGAAGTTAATTTGTTTAAGATTTGGTGTTGATCAGGAATGTCAAATTGCACTGCTGAAGTGATAAATTCTGTGATAACTGTAATACTGAAACTTTCACTCACTGATAACCACGGCAGTGATATATTGTGGTATTTTCATGACATTTCCTTTGCTTTACTTTGAAGTCTAGTTGGTTAAGTCAGGAAGTCTTGCTGTATTAACAGCGCTGAAGTTAGGGTTGTTTCTTGCCCTCTTTATTTTTTCTTTATTTGTTTAAAAAAAATAATTGAAAACTGGCAGTTTAGGGTAGTGCTAATAATGGCAAGTGGTCACATATTACTCAAGTACATCACTTTTTGAAATTATGCTGTATGTAGGAGAAGAAACATTAACAAATCAGATCTTACACGTAATAACATTTTGAAAGGAACCAGTAGGTTGTTTGCATTCTACTTATTACAAATAAATAAACCTTTGTCTTTCAGCTGTGTATTAGAGTTAGGTTTTGTTATATTATGCCTACTCAAATCTAAGTTTTTGGATTTATGTTCCAGTCCCAGAAATATTTACAAATAAGAGTAATCTGAGTTAATCGTGCCCAGTCTTGTGAAGAAAATTACTGATGTATGTTGAGCTTGCAGAATTGGTTTCTCAAGAGATCCTGTCGATTTCAAAAGAACTGCTGAGCTGTCTGCATAAGATCTGTAGGATACGACTCATAGGAAAGGCATGCAAACTTACATGGAAGTGGGAGTCAGCACTGGCCAGAAGAAAGCCAAAGCTCATGCAACTCCACTTTCTTACATGAAGTAGCTTTTGGACTGTTTTTTTTCATAAAACAGTAATTTCTAGGAGATGATTATACTTCTTGGATGTTTTGAATAGCAGTCGTTGGCCGCCTGCATTAAAACTAAAACAGATTGCAGTGATGTAGGAATGCATTGCATCTTTATATTTAAAGCAGTAGCTCCGGTGCATCCAACCTGAGTAACTGTTCAGATATGCCAGTTCATTTTTGCTCACATTGTCCAGTTGCTTATAGTTACTGGTGTGACAGGGAAGGCTTCTTGAAAATTCTCAAATTAGAACCAAAAATTAGGCATATTTTAATGTAAGTGAAGATTCCTGATTAATTTAAATCTCATACTGTTGAACTTGCTGGCAACGTGTATCCTGGTTCCACCAGATCGTAGTTGGTCACTGTAAAAACTCAATTCAAAGTGAAATACTTTGCTTTCACTGCACCTAAAAGTATAATTATTAAGATAATGCAAAAAAAAAAAACAAAAAAAAAAACAAAAAAAAAACAAAAAACCCTACCTCTAAGTTGTTGTTATAAAAGGTTATCTAAAAATATCTGTATAAAACAGCTAAAAGGCCTTATCAGATGGTAATCAGTAATTATTGTGGAAACGTTTGATTGGAAAAACCCACCACTCATCTCATATTAAAAAAAAAATAAGTCAAAATATAAGCAGTAATATTTCCATCACTGTTTCATGTATCAGGGGAAAGTAGTCCCTCAGTCGGCGAATACAGCTAAGTCTGTTTTGTGCTGTGGCAATTCCCATTGTGAAGAGTCTGTGAGTAATGAGAAGTGACAGCATAAGCACTTTCTGTTCAAAGTGATTTTACAGAAAGCATTATTTTCTGAGAAAAGTACACATATGGCTTCCATAATGCTGAAAGAGCACTGACATATCAATTCATTAGCACTGGTGTTGGGAGAGGAAGTTTTGCAAATGGTGTTCAGATTAAAGACCTTTTCCTCTGCATTTCCTATTCAGTGAAGCATCCGTAAGATTGCAGGAGCTGGCCAGGCGAGCTAGGCCAGGGGCAAGTACTTCTGCCAAGGAAACGTTGGGACAGTTCCTCACTGTGAAGAGCTGCGTGTGCTCTCCAGTGGTTACTCAAGAAGACAAACAACAGTGAAAATGCTCTTCCTTGGGAGAAGAACAAGTGTTCTAATGACAGCCGTCATTTCAAACTCAGAGAGTAAGGCAGACCTTTAGAAAAAAATAGGGAGAGGACTGCATATGCCAAAAAGCGCACTTTAATAGGCCTTTCTCCAGCTTTGCCTTAGTTACTTCATGTCTCTCTGCTTCTTCTCACTCCTGTAGTAACAGCAGCCTTCTTGATGCACGCAACTGGCCACCTTCTCCAAGCCACCCAGGCGTGACTGAATGGGAATGAAAATCTGAGGAAGCTAAACTGGCTCTTGCAAAATCCTGGTTTACAGGATGAATTTGCACCCTGTAGTAGCTACTTCTGTAACTGAATGGCCTTCTTTTGTTATGCTTGTTTTCCTTTTGTTCTTATTGTTTACCCTGGCTCTACAGATCATAGCATGAGGAATGTGTAGGTTTGGCTGGGACCTTTCACATTTAAATCAATACAGTTAATCAAGACCTAGTAGTCTGATGTAAATTGCTTACCAGTGTCTCCCACTTACAAAACTACNTTCAAATCCAAAAGGCCAACAACAATACAAATACAATTTAAAAAAATAACCTCAGGACATTTACATTAAACTCAATATCTAAATATTTGGGTTGGCAGTGTGGATTTATATATATACACCAAAACCATGAACACTTTGAAAACTGTTGGCTTTAGAAGTAAATTTGCAGATAAGGTATCTACGTTCTTCTGACTCCTTATAACCTACCTCTGCCTCCCTGAGATGTTCCACGACAAAGTCTGAAATAAAAGCCTACTTTCTCCATAGTAATTTGTTTTTGCAAGAGGTGGTTAAAGGAGAAGAAGGGTAACTAAGGAGATACAGGTCTGTCTCTCTTTCATAAACAGAAAACCAAACAATTCCAATTCCAGAATTTCATTACTGGCCTTAATCACAAATGAAATATTTCAAATACTTGTTCTTCTTCCAGTAACTTCTTTCACTTCTAATAAAATTCCCCCCAGGGAAAGTGAAGCTTAAATTCTGCAGAGTCCAAGTACAGCACTAGTTATCTACTAAAGTGGAGACAATATTGTTTGTATTCAAGCATGAATTCCAATGACATTTAACCGAGTTAATTTTATCTTTACTTGGTATTATGAATTTTGCCTCACTCTGTTCATTGTGTTGCTTTCTTTAAAATGCCTCTCAAATTTCATTGGCATTGGACCATCATTGGTGATTGCCGTCACATGCCTGTCTACTATAAAAACATCTTTACTTCAGAAAGTGTATGTTTAACAGTTTGGAGATATTTGCATCTAGCATGGAATTATGGCAAATAATACTCATATTGAGAGAGATGTTCATTTGGTTTTAATGAGCGTAAGCCACAGCTTGCAGACAAGGAACTTCCAGAACTTAATAACATAGCAAATGAATTGTGCTGCTTGTATCTGTTCTGTCTGGAGGGGTTGATGTGCACTAGTTGATGTGAGTGTGGTAAAATTTTTAACCATGGGAGATAAAAACGGGGCTTCCATAGTGTTGTCGATACCCTTTGTTTTCACCAGCTTCTGTTTTAAAAGAATATCCTGTAGATGCACATGCCAGTAACAAAATTTAAGTGATACATGTTGAAACATTCATTGAGGAGGTGTAAAGAGAGAATATAACATTAAAGCCTGCATGTAAAGAAAGGAGATCCTTCTTGCTCTAGCATAAAAATCATTGCCATTTTCGTTCTTCTTTTGTAGTGGCAGCTGTGTGCCTGAAATAAAATAGTTTAACAATGATATACATGTCAAAAGAATTTACACAGTGGTCATTTTGCTAACGTTGGGATCATTTCTTCCCTACAGGTATTTCTGTAACAAAGAAGACTCATACATGTAAGTAATATCTTTTGATTTGGCCTTCTTTTATGAATGGAATTCATGTTAGGCTGTGCTGTGGCTCTGTTAGGTGTGTGTCTGGTCTTGAGAAGGCTCCATTTTAAAAATGCTGGCAGGTGTTCTGCTTTAGAGTGGTTCTGGCCTGAAATGTCATCTAAATGACTATACAGCACATCTGTGTGTGTATATATATATGTGTGTGTGCATGCATGTGCATATGTGTCAAGGCAAAGGGCAGGAAAGGAAAAATGTGAGGATGAAAGACAGAATTCCTTTTTCTAGTGTGTACCTTACAACTAGCTGGTGAGTAATGTATCTAGAAAACACAGGTGGTTAGAACCGTTATATTTTTTTATGTATGTTATATGTAAAACAGTTTTTATGTGAAATACTGTTTCACATAAAAATAAATTATTTAATTGAAAGTCTTCTGTCCCTAATCATTAATCTGTCATGTAAATCATTCTGTGCTTGTGCTTAAGGAGTTCTTGATTGAAATCAGATGGTTATTGTTTTGCTCTCAACCATATAAACAGTCCTCATAAATGGCAACCTTGGAAACGGATGTGGATGCATGAATTTACTTACATGTACATTTGTTCTGAATCCTCTTCAAAGAAAACATTATTGGGGATCAACTCTCATCTACTCTACAGTGAGTTAAAAGCACAATGCCAAGAAAATGTTACGGTTTTTAGCTGAAGGAGGTATGTTGAGATTCTTCAGGTACTGTGAAGGTTTGGAAATCTGGTAGTGCAGGAACTGTACTTGCCCAGGATCTCAAATAGCAGTAGGATAAATCTGAAGCTACTAGTCTTATGAGAGCTTTCTACAAAACAGGTGGTAGGCTGCACAAAATTTACAAGAATTTGCAATGCATTTTAACAGACTTAAGCATTTAAAATATGTTCACTGCGGTTTCACAGGCTTAAAGTGGTCATAAAGTGTCTTACGTTAATTTCATTCTTATTTCATTCCTGTTTTTAAAATATTCACGTAATGAAAAATCTGACTTGATATTGTATGCCACTTACGAAATCTCCTCAAAAGACTTAAAAAATACAATTGTTTGATATAAGAGTTTCAAATGAGAAGTTGATTGGTATGAATTTTGAAGCAAATGTTAAATGCTACCGACTTTTACAGCATGAAAGTCCTCTGCTTAGGTGGGCTTGCTACTTAATGCATTCTTAGGGTCAGCTCCTGTTTGGGTGAATGCATATATGGTTTCCATTGACCTTAACGAGCTACAGATAGGTATCTGAGAGCAGAATGTGACCCTTACATTTTTAGTGAATATTTGAGCTCATGCTGACTGAGATTAATAGTACAGGAGACTGAAGTCCTCTGTATATCCGCAGGCCAGGCATTGTACAGACAGCTTCCTTGCACAGCCTTGCCCATGAGCTCAACCCTGGCCTGGAGCGACCACCCTCTCTAGAGGTGGTAAGTAACTCAGTATTTGTGCTAGCTCAGGCTTGGGCCTCTCTTGTACAGAGGCTAACGACTGTACATGGTGGTGTGTAACACGCCACCTGGAAATCAGATGAAACCACCCCATAGATTTTGTGTACAGCAGTTCCATGTACTGACCTGCTGTAAGAGTCATATCTCCAGTTCTAATATTCAGTACTTTTTGCAGGCAAAATTAAATAGTAACCGCAGATCTAAAGAGCATAGGAATGTTCTTAAGCCCTGCCAGCCTGATGTCATCATCACATATATCTCAGTGGATGCTGTGCTGGAGGTCTATTACGACCAGAAGGTATATTCATCAGCTCTGTTAGATGGTTAGCTACTGTTCACCAGGTATGGCTGTTAATCTAGTTAAGACAGATTAGTATCCCAGCATCTTCTATATTAAGTGAGAACTATGTTTGTGCTATTCTAACAGAACTGTCGAAGAGTAGTTCCCCAATTTGTTAATCAGTTTTCATGCAATTGCTGAAGCATGAACAAGAAGGTTCCCTTAATAATGAGGAAGATAAGCTTCCCCATTAAGAGAGGATTAAAATAGAAGGAGCAATATGCTGTAATTGCCATAATGAAAATACAGGCTACATTTGCTAGCAGATCTATACAAGGTTTATTCAGCTTTGGTTGAACGTCTTTTAAAATACATTCCTGTTATGATAAATTCTCATAGAGGAGGAATTGATGTAAATTGTGCATCTTTGGCATTTTGATATCATGCACAATAAACATTTTTTTCTTATTACCTAGAAAGAAATTATTATTGAATGGAAAAAGTAAACATCAAAATTCAGTTTTGGAGTAGCTTGAAAAAAATCAAATTTTATATAAAAACTAAAATGCAAAAATTATGATTGACATCTGAGTTGTTGAGTTACAGAGCTCAACAATTGCAAGTGACAAGCAGAATGTTTTTGTGTATCAAGTCTCTGTATCTAGAGTTTGCCTCTCACTCAGCATCAGCATATATATGTAACATATCCAAAATAAGGTACTTGGAGTGAGATTTCTACAAAGAAATTTCAAAACCATTCTCACAAACACTTTGTGAAGTGTACATATGTTGTCTGCACTACTGTTTAGAAATCTCTGTGAAGTTTTCGTATTCCAAGTTTACCATGTACAACATCTGAGGATGTTGATTGACTATAAACTAGCACCTATTTGTAACAACCTTTCAACTTAATTAGTGGAGTATGATGTTAGAAAGTTTAATGCATTATGCATTTAAAGGATTGGATTAATCCTTTTCAGACTTCATCCCAATAGACATTTTTATTGTACAGGTTTTGAAATCAGTGGTGTTCTGTCTCCACTACTTAGTTCCTCCTAGTTTTATTGTTTGAGATTTTGGGTATATTTTACTCCCTTCTTGGCATTCGTCTTTGACAAATGTGCTCTGTCAGCTGAAGTTGAACTAGTAGGCTGATGACTGGTGCTTAGGTCATTTCTGGATCACATGGTAGTTCAGTATTCCTGCACATGCACTATGATGTTAAAAAAAAAAAAAAAAGAAAAAGAAAAAAACACATAGGTGTTTCATAATGTAACAAGCTAAATAAAACCTGAGATTTTTACTCTTTTTGCTACAACCCATTTATCCAAGTATTCTGTTACATTAACTGCTTCTCTACATCCTCTCTGTATCAGAGTTTGAGCATTACAAAACCTGCCATTTTTAAACAAGGAGTGTTATACTGCTGCTTTCAAGCAGCACTAATGGGAATAAATTTTGTCCACCCAAAAATGCAGTTTTTCACTAGGTGGGTTAAACAGACTTTGGAAGTAAAAATTCTTACCTTCTGTCTATTCATACAACTCTTCTTTCTTGGGCTCACATGCTGATTTGTTAAGTTATCCATCTTCTTATATAACCTTTAGACCAGCTAAGTCAGATATTAGAGGCCAAGTCCTATCCCATCTCCCATACAAAGTGGGAATTCTGGTGTTTCGGTTCTCTTTTGACTGGAGAGCGATATGACTGACATTTAGATTCTTTTCTAATCATTTAATTTGAACTCATAATTTAATACTCATAATACAATTTCTTTCTCTCATGTTTCATGCTCTGAATAGAAAAGTAGATAACTTGGATACACAGCTTCAGCCTTCTCACAAATTCAGACAGGTGTTGTTGACAGTGATAATAAAGATCAGGAATTCTGGAGGAACTAAAGGCTGCAATGGACCTGGCATTTAGTACCTCCTGCCTTGGGTCTATGCTCAGCCCTGACGTATGCAGTATTTCACATCCAGCATCTTGAACTTAAATCTTGCCAATTTCACGCAATGAGTTTGGCCTCTACCACACCATTTGTGTCTCAGAACTATCATACGAATAAATCACCTTCTTTTTCTCCAGACCACTTTTATATCCTAGGTGCTGACTTTCTTAAAAGAGTTTGACCTGACTACCTGTAAGAGTAAGGAGTAGTTTCCTGCTTATGTATACCCAGAAGGCTAACATTGTAATGAATCCTTGATGTCACGGAACCTTCTTTCTCTCTGTATTTGAATTTCAGTGAGCCACAGTCAAAGGCTTCAGAGGAGTTTGATTACATAGCTGGAGTTCATATCTGTATGGAGGTCCAGGTACATTGAATTACTTGCTTACCTGGCATTTTTAAGACAGAAAAAATAACGTCGATTTTGCACAATTTTCTGTCTGACCTCAGAAGGCCATACAAGAGCTCCCACAGTCCATTGGAGGAAGCTCTTGGATTGGTACAATGTTCTGGAGCAAAAAAACAGAATTAAGAGCCCTAGCTCCCACTGACACACTTGTGAGCAGAGCATGACTGAAGAGGCAGGGACCTGTTTGGGGTGCTCTTGCATGGCCTAGGTTAACCCAGGTGCTACTTAGAATTAGGGACAGCTCCTTGGGATTAATTTTTCAGTGACAGTATGCCTACACACTGTCAACATACCACGTGTGAGGTAGCCCTTTGTGAGCTGAGTCCAAAACTCAGCAGCCTACTTCGTGCACTTAGACTAAGTTGTTACCATTTGGAGAGAAAAAGCATGTTTCTGTTGGCAGTCCCAGGGATGGATAGCCAAGTACCTCAGTTTCTGTACCTGACAGGTCTCTTTTCAGGGAGAAGGACTTTTTCAGGCAAATATAAGATGAAGACCTACTAATCCAGTCTTTTCCTCTCGCGCCTTTGTGGTAATGATTTACCTCATTGGTAATGGAAGTTTTTTTTTTTTTTTTTTTTTTTCTTTTTTGCCACTATTCTCTCCTCAATCTCTGTCTTGGAGTCAGACATGAAAGGTCTCTGCAAAAAGGTGCATCTCATTCTCTGATCAGTTAAGCTGTTGGGAAGTTCAGCTTCATGAACTCAAATGTAAATATATAGAATACCTTGCTTTCTGAGGTAGAATTAGGTCAGGACAGCTATACCTTTTCAGCACCTGGTCAGGATTGGTGTGAACTTTCACACTGCAGCATGTTACCACTTGTTGTCACCTCCTTCCTGAACTACCACAAGTTTTGACACTTCCTTCTTTATTTTGTTTTGTTTCCCTGCCTGTTAATGTGTGATACTGGCAGAAACCATGTCTGGTAATTATGCTTTTTAGATTCCATTATGATAGGTACAACAGTGAGAAGGTCACTATTAGTGATCCATGGACTAATTTTGTTCATCCTTTATTATTTCGACCCCTAATACAAATGGAGATGTACTTTGGTATCACATTCAACACTGTATATTTTTATAACCCAGGGTATAACCAGATTTAACAGACGATACTTGTACCAAAACCCTCTACAGATTAAGATTATGCAAGATATTTGCCCTTTATTTCAGACTTCGGAAGTGTTTCCAAAGTGAGGCACTAATTCTAAAGGCAGGAGCTCCTGATGGAAAATTAAGTAGGGAGTGTATGCTTTTAATCTTTATCGCCAAACAGAGCACCTGCAAGAAGAGCTGGCAGCTTTGTTGGCAAAGAAAGGAAGTAGACCAACCCCTTCTGCTATCTGAAGGGATATCTGCTATCTGGTGTGGTATTCCACACCGTGCACGTTCCCAAACTCTTCCCTCATTCCCATATCAAGCTCTGGGTCAATTCCTACGCTACTCTTATAGTAGGCCTTGGTCTAGAGAAGTATCTTGAGTCTTTAATGAGACTGAAATTCAGGCTAAGTGGTTAATTCATGTTTCGAGATTATGATGCAGCTGGAAGGTTTGATTATAGCATAGGGAGATAAATTTGGCTCTGTGTAAGAAGAGCTCAGGTGTTGGACTTGGCATAAAGTTCAATAGGTGTTTCAATAGGTTCCAATAATCCTGACAAGCCCCTAAGTCTTTGACTGGAGCTTTAAGTGCTGTATCTTCACTACTGCTGCACCACAACTATCCCAAAAAAGAGAGTGCCTTGTTCTTTAGGCATACGCACGCTCTTTATACTATCCTGAGCAGAGATCCCTTCCTAAATGAGGTCCTTCATATCTTCAGCTCTAAGCAGTTTCTAACAAGCAGTGTTCTTTTCTTAGCAACTGAGAGGGTGATTTGGGACAGGAGATGGCTCTTCGGCTTTTAAGATGTCCAAAAATCCTAGAATTGTTTTTCACCAAAGTTCTACAAGCTTGCAGCTTGATTGAACCCAAGACCTGAATTTCTGTTTTTCTCTAATTTTATTTTCCTCATTACATGTATATGACCATGAGTCTCACTGCTAACGATTTCTTGAGGTATGTTAGTTATTCTGCTTAATTGCATTAAAGGGAAAATAAGTTTGATTTTTTTTTTCCTGATCTGATTTATAATTACTACATGAGTTGTACTGTCTACTTTACCTCAAGTGTTTTGAGTCCCAGCTGAAGTAAGTAAATGATACTTTTCCTCACAAGATAGGAGTGTGCAGAATATCGATGGTTAACAGGATCTGCTGTTAGCACCAAAGCCTAAAGAGAACAGGTGAAAACTAAACCCTGTCCCCTGAGGCCAATAAAATAGCTGTTTGGTCCCCTGTGTGTAACCTCCTAATAACTTTACTGGGCAGCCTTAAGATCCCTTGGGGGCTTCTCTGCAAGAGCACTCCCTCTCTTTGCTCAGATAGCTTATTAAAAATGATTTTATAATGAAGTTGCCTCAAATAGCAGCTACTTTCCTACTTGTCCTTGAAGCACTGTTTGCCCTGCTGAAGAATCCTAAGAGAACTATCTAGGGCTTTTCTCTTGTTCAAAACTTTTACTGAACTACTGCTATACTTGATTTTTTTTTTCCCTGTGAGCCGAAGAAAACCTGTTCAGCATCAGCTAGATACCGTACCTTTAATTCAACTTTGAAGATACCCCTATAAAAAGTTTGTATTGGGTGCTGTCACCCTCAATCAATCAGTTTTATTCCTTGCCACGCAAAACACTATGCCAGTGACTTGTTTGTTACCTGATAGAGAATGAATGTTGTCTTCTTGCTCCAAATCTGCTTTTGCACTTTGGATATTTTGCAATGCAACCACTGTGAAAACAAGTAAGTGCTGTTGCTCACGACTTTCTTCTTTAATATGTGGATCACACAGGTGAGCAAAGTACAATGTGGCATAGTTTGGCTCTGAACAGTCTGAGTCTAGGTAGCTCTAACTATACATACATACTGGAAGCCTTCTGAGCACATTCTTAGCAATAGTTTCCTAAGAGATAATTGTCCTTACTAAACAAAGATGATCATGTTCTCCAAAGACTGATTCCATTTCTGTTGAGGTTAAGGGGAGGCTCCCTCTCATTTCATTGATGTGGGACCAGACCTGGTGCAAGTCTGGTCCATGTGATTTGAACAATTTCTTAAAGTCACCTTAGTCTTTATAGAAAGGTAAGTCTTTGTTTCTGTGAATGGATTGACACCAAACACAGCAGGGTGTTTGGTTTTGAACACCTATAAAATTTGGGTTAAAAAATGATCTTTGGGACCAGTTTGTTCAAAGATCAAAAGTCGAAGCCTTTTTCCTAAGGTACATGGTTTATTCCCATGGACAATAACACTGCTACTTTTCTTCAACACAATGAGAAGAGTCTGTCCTTAGAGCTTTCTGCTCACAGTCGTTTCACTTCATGACATTATTTCTTATAACACAATACTGCATTTTTGTTGTAGTAAGGTTGAATTCTAATGATTCTTAAGCAAGCTGTCATACAGACTTCTCCAAGGTTGGTATCTGATCCCAAAAAAGCACATTTTATTATCTGAATTTTGAAACCAGTGACTGATTCCATCATTCCTAATAGACTCATTTATTTGACAGTGCATTGCTAGACTTTCACAGTCGCCATTCTGAAACAACTGTTGGAACCTGAGAAGGACTTTTTAATCTACATTAATGTCTAACCTTTTTAGGACTGTAAAAATATTGGGAGCAACCTTTCTCTGAGAGATCAACCTGGAATTATTTAAAATTTTCACCCTGGTCATGGACGCAGTTTCATGCAGACAACATATAAGGTAGCTTTTTATGGCAGATCAGTTAGTCACTCTAACTTATACTGAATAGCTTGTTCTTCATCTTATGACCAAATCGTGATATTATGTGAAACTCTTATTTCAAAAAGACTGGTAATGTAATGAAGTATAGTAGCTAATGCTCACCTAAAAAGGACAAAAAACCTCAAAGGGCAGCATGGGTCAGTTTGAGGAGCTCAAGTTTGGAGTTGAAAAGTATGAATGGAAACAGATTAGCCTGAAGTTGAACAGAAACCCGGTACAAATTATAGTTAAGTATGATTATGGGTGATTCTTGGGTTTTATAATGATTGAGTAATGGATCAAAAGGTAGTGTCAGATACTCTGGATCAAGTTTCAGATAGAGTACATAAATGCTGTCTGTCATGCAAACTGGTAATTTGCATGAGAGCTGGTAAGATGGTCATCTGCTTACCTAACCTATGGTGACATACACAACGCATACGCAAAATTCTTCATTCAGCCAGAAAACTAGTTTCAGAAAACATGGTGCCTGGTGTTATTTTAGTATAGGGGAGTTGTTGAATGTTCCTGTTGTGTTTTAATTTAAAAGAGCAGAAGAAATATAGCTGCTTTCATGATACAACGAAGCAACACATAATTTTTCTGTAATGCCATAATGATTTCCATTCAATCAACTGTATGTGCACTATGAAAACATAGTTAAAATACGCATGCAAAATTTTGCAAATGCAGATGTGCTTATTCGCACACATATTGAAATAAGCATTACATTATTGAAATTACTTCTTGCTAAATATATTTTATAGGCGCGTAGGGAAAGAGAGACAGAAAGAGAGAGAGTCAGTAACTATCAAAATCACATCCTCCGGTCTGAACATCTTTAAATTCCAGTGTGAATATCTTTTGGTACTTTATCTCTTGCTATTGTAAGTTAGACACCACAGTTGCAGAATCTAGATTTGGTCTCGAACCCCAATGTAGTCACCTTCCCTTGAATTACTGTATTGTCTGGTTTTGAGTTCACTGTTCACTTTTTCAAATTAGTAGATCTAAACAGAATTCAGATTAGCAGATCTAAACAGAAGATGGGGGTTTAAGGGATTGCAACTGGGACTTCAGTAGACTTCCTGTCTGTAACTTACTGCCATTAGTGGTAAGAAACCTTGATTTGAATGGAAATAAAACTGAACCTTCAATGAATTATTGTAAAAAAAAAAAAAAAAAAAAAAAAATCTAAGCAGTAAATTGAAGATGTGAAGCATTAACTAAACGTGAAGCCTTGGCAAAGAGGATGATGACTTTGCTGCAGGAACTGATGCTGTTATGAGACCTTTTTGCTATCTGGCTTAGCTTCCACTGTGTGTATGAAGGGTTCTTGCTTAAGGTTAACATACACTATCAGATGCAGCAAGCTGTAACAATATAACTTGCTGAACAACAGAGTAGACACACCCTTAAAGCATATTTCCTTTCTTTTTTTGAGGTATTTACCACTGACTTCAAAAGCCAGTTCACAACAGTGGTGGTATACTTGCAGTTTTCTGGAAATTCAAATTAGGCTTTATTTAATCTCTGTGCAACAGGGGTAGGGAAACCTCTGGTTTCAGAATGCCAGTATATTAACAGAGCCATTTTGTGATTTCCTTTTAGATAGAGTCATCGGTTGATAACCATCCTTCCCACCAATGTTTGTCTGAAGAAACTGTTTGCTTATCTTTGTTACTATTACCTAACTGATATGTAGGTGTGATATTTGCTGGCTGCAAAGACAGCTTTTACAGATAAGGCAAGTTTCCTGTTTAGACTCTTAACATTTCTTTCACCCTGGCCCCTTTTTCCTTTTCTCTCCCTACACTGCCAACTTACTCCAGAGGTATGGTCCTTGAAATAAAAGTGGAAGTAAAGTGGTCATCCAAAAAGATGATTTTACATGCTGCTTGAGGACATAAAGAGCACTAAAGTTTCATTCAGAATAGTTTTCTTGTTGAACAGAGTTTCTGATATTTCAAAAAATATTTCACTGAAATAGGTTCTTTTTTTTTTCCAGCAATTTTCATGAGGAAGGTTAAAAAAACAACAACTCATTAACAGGGTCAGTAGTGAATAGTCCTTCACATGGGATGGTGGTGACTTGGCTTTAAGAGCTGGACTAGAAACGAGGCAGTGAACCTTATATTTCCACGTCATGTTAGAATGACTTCACTGCCTTTCTGTCAGCTATATTGAGAATAGATTTTGATACGGAATCCTGTCCTTGATGAAGCAGTAATGTATGTTCCTGCAGAACATTTAATCTTTGATAAGCTTATATTTCAAAATAAACAATGTCACCAGAAAATCCCTAGCCATTTCTAACAGAGGGGACCGTACAAAAGAGACACGGAGAACCTTGACCTGGGGACATACGGTTTGCCCATTTACTAATCCTTGTGAAACTATACCTGGCAATCCCAGTTTGCCAAGAAAATTCCCCTTACTGCATTAATTTGTTGTTTTTCATTGCCATTGGAAGGGAGGTTGTATGATAGTCACTTGAGGTAGGGGCCTCGATTTTTTTTGCAAATAGACTGCTTTCCTCACTCCAGTGTTAAATCTGTAGTTAGACTGTGTCCAGCCTGGTAAGCAATATTGCATTCTACTAAGTGCTGAGCTAAGATAGCTTGTATGTAGCTGCTTATTTTCTTGACTTAAGGTATTGAGTTCCTGGTCTTGAAATCACAAAGCTGAGCATATGAATTGATTGACATTTTACTGTATGTCCAGAATAATCAACAAAATACTACCTACATATTTATTTCTGTTGTAACATGGATGGGCATAGGTCGTCCATTGAATCTTAAGTGTTCTTCTGTGTCAGATTTGGCTTGCATATACAAGATCAGTGGCACTTGCATATAGAAAATTAGTGGTACTTGTCCGGTAAGCCTCCAAATTATACTTCATAGTGCTCTTTTTGACAACGAAAAGGTCTATTCAGCAGTTATAATTTGAATGAGTGTTAGTTTGACATGGGCTGCTCCCGGTGGTGTGATTGGGGCAATTGTTGAGAGGCTTTAATATCCTCTACAAAAGTTGTAGAACTGGTATCATTCCATTCTTCCTTTTTCCTTTCCTGTCTCTTTGCTAATCCCACACAAAATCTTTCTCCTAGGCAGTTGTCATTAAAAAAAGGCTCTACTTCTAAATAAATTACCAAAGTGCAAATATGATTTGCCCAAAGCAAAAAAAAAAAAAAAAAAAAAAGTCAGTATGCTAATTCTGAGTGACATACCTAAAAATAGCCTTTCCCTTTATTAGGTTAGTTCATTGCTGTATAATAAATCCAGAAGAAGTTTTTAATTGACTATTTAAATAGTTTTAGCACAAGTTAGTCTTTTCTCTTTTAGCTTCTATTGTTTTCCAGTTTGGAATCACAGAACAGTTTAATGGACAGCTCCTTCAATGGGTTTTGTGTGTTTGCTACACATTTGCTTCCAAATAGTTTTGAGGATAGATTTCTGTTGTGATTGCTGTTACTCTTAGGGCTTGAGAGAGACAGAACTAAAAGGAAAGGAGAAGCAAAAAGAAAAAGGAAAGGACTTGGTCACTATTGTTCAAAATGTTGCGTGTAGATTTGCCATATTTACACCTATCAGGTAAGAAGAGACACAGAAGCTTCAGCTGAAGTGGGTGGTGACCAAATTGTGCACAAAGGAATGGCAACAGGAACTGAGTGATGGCAGACTTTGTATTTGATCCATTAAAGCTGTTAAACTTCAGCTTCCTTCCAGTGAGATCATAACTCAACACACTGCTACCTACAAGCATCAAGCTAAGCATGCCCTGATTAGAGAACTATTAGAGCTAAAGATCTTTGTCTCTTTCAAAAAAGCACTTCTAAGATGCTTTGTGTAGGAATCTCCATGTAACAGTAACTACAGATTCAAGTCTGACACTGCGCATACTCTGAACATGTCATATGCATGAAAACATCCTTTTTCTTTAAAGGCTTCACTTTCTATCTTCATTAATTGTTGCACTCCTGATTTTCCTCATGACACTTTTTTCTTCAAGAGAAAAGAGATAACCAAGAACAGGTGGAATGACAGAGAAAAGAGGAAAACTGTGTGTTCTTCAGAGTTGGTAGAAAAACTGCCATTGGTTTTAGAGACAGAAGATCCTGTTCATTCTGTTCCTTGCAAAGTGGTATAGCTTCTCCTTTATGCCTGAAATGGTATACCGTGCTGTGCCTGGTTGTTTGCTGCTCTGTTGTGCAGGAATTAATTTCAGTAACAAAAGGAACTATGATCTTAACAAACTATTTGCCTGTCAGTTAATGCAGTTCTCCCAAACCACCCTCTCAGTACATGTTAGCTTTGTCTACTTTGCATTATCAAATGCAGCACTCATGTCCTTAGGTGCTTTTAAATACATTTCCACAAATATCTATATTCTGAGTTTTTAAAAAGTAAAAGCAATTCTATTAGCTGTTGTATCAACCCTTCATCAACTATTTAATATAAACGTGAGTCCTAAACTATTTGATTTTTAGTATGTATTTTGCAGATGGCTGTGCTTACTGTTGAGTAAATAATTCCATTTCATTTCTAAGCATGTGTTTTCATGGAAACAATCCATCTATAACACATTGTATTTCTGTGAAAACACAAGCTTATTAAGTGGCAATCAGTTTATGTTTTCATGGCAGTCATCTTGAAATTGGCACATTCACTGTGTCAGTGTTTTATGATATGAGCTTGAAACTGTCAGATTGTGTATGTTCAGACATGAAAAGGTCTGGAGTCTCGCACACTGAGGAGTAGAAATTAGGCTCTTGTCAATTAGCAGGTGGTGGTAATTTAGGAGTGTTTGTTTATGAGGTTGTATTAAGATTGCATTAGATAATAGGAACTCAGTCTGAGTATTATCCTCAAATATTTAAGCCGATAAAGAGGTGGCTTCTGTGTTGAAGTCACGGACTCATTTGTGCTTACTAAGGGCTGACTACTAGTATCAGGGTTGCTGGTGGAGCTTCAACTGTCTTTGCACATCTCACTTTATCACTCAGCTCAAGCATTACAGAAATTGCTTTAAAAAGCAAGGAAGCTGGGAGAAATGGTTTCACATCCCTGTACACGCCCTAGGCCCCTGGAGCTGACAGATCTTAAGAACTACAGCAAGGGCTTTGGCATTGCCTAACCATTTGGGACTTGTAACTGCAAGTTCATGGATCACATTGTAACAGGCTGAAAAATTACTTTCAAAGCAGCCTGGCTCCTGGAAGAGAGAGCCTTCTGGGTAATGTTATGGCAACAAAGTCCTGCGTGTCAGTAAGGTAGAGCATGCTGGATAACTGTGGTTTATCAGTAAAATCAGTATTTCTTCTATAAAGCTATGCTATGTTTTATAGTATAAGCTGATGGTGATCATATTGTGCTTTACTGAGTATGACTTACTTAGAAATGGCTCATTCTTCATGTGTGCAAAAAATTTCAGGAGCAATCTGCAGGTGTAAGTGCTGTTGTATTTATTACCCTATCAGATTATGCATATAATTAGGAAAAGATAGTTGGCTATTTAGTTTATTACTTCTATAAGGAAAATGTACACATCTTTTACATGCACATTTCAATTATATTTCCTCTTCTTGTGATTGTAGAGATGCCTTTCATACGTTTTGGTACAATAAATTTTAAGTTTCACAGTAGAATTAACTAAGTGGTTTATTTTATTTCATTTCCAACCCTAATGGACAGGTTTTAAATCCAGTTTTCACATCACACAGGAAATGTCTTTAAGTATCTTTTTGACTTTATTCTGCTGTTCTCTCATTGTTGAAAGATGTAGCACTTGACTCAAAGTAGTACGGATGGATGCTCTAAGTTCCTTACACAGCTTGTGCAGCACCTGCTCATCTTTCAAACACTCTCTGAAGGTAACTTGTCTATGCTTTTTCCTTTGTGGAGTCTCATGTAGAGCTGTGAGAAAACCCTGGTTCCTAGCTGAGCCTCCCTGACTGCTGGGATATCTGTGTTAGACTGTGGTTCTTCCCTTCATAGATGAAATTGCAGAACCTGATTCTTTCATGGGAATCTCTTGCATGTAACTTTCTGAATTCTGTCCTTAGGCTTATCTTCTAGCAGCTCAAACTGTAGTTAATGACAGACATCCACCTGGTGACAAGCTTAATGATTCATGAAATCCTAGCCCTCAGGGAACATGCTGGTTATTTATTGTTACATACAAACACAAAGCAGATAGTAAATTTATCATTTTCAGTCTTAGGTGACTGAAATGGGTGTCTGAATATCTGAAAAAGGTGGTGAATGTTTATAGACATTTGCATAACAGTCACTTTTCATTTCATCTTACTGCTAGACACACTGGATATGCTGAGACTGGCTATAATTCTGCTGCAATTGCCAATAATTTTTGAGCATTGGGCTAAGGGTGTAAGTGTTGTAGGTGGTGTACCACGTATCAGAGTACAGTTGCATTGGTATGAAGCTGTCAATTTTAAAGGAAGGAAGAAAACTGTAAAGGTGGTGCTGAGCCATGATGTCAAACACTCTGTACTGCTTATACTGTGGGTTTGTACTGTGAATTTTCACCACATAGTAGCAGAATCATTTTCTGATTTTTTCCCCAGAATAGTTTTTCTCTCTGTTATCTCTTTACCAGAATAAGAAGGAAATGATGGATTCTGAGCCTTACCCAAAAGTCAGAGGAAGACTTACTGGAGATTTAGCAATATCTGTTCTGATTAATATTATAATATATATTATAATATTGTAATATTTAATTTTAATGATATTAATATTGTCTGTGCCAACTCCTCAGTACGTGTTAATAATTTATTCCTAGCTGAACTTGGGATAGACCAAGCATAAAGATTCCAGTCTGGAACACTAAAGGCACATCTACTTTAACAAGCTGTGTAGATCAAAGGGAGCAGATCTGCAGGGCAAAGCAGTTGACACAGGGCATCTGACATCCACATTATAGGTGTTTCAGAGGTTGTTTGTGTACTTGAGAGTAGGTCTGGTCTAGTCCCATGAAGCCCAATGCAGCTGGAGTGCATTACACGTGGTCTGGGAGCACATCTTTAAGTTTAGTTTCATCTGAAAGGAATCCCACTCATGCGCTCTGAGGCTACTTTGTGATGCAAGCCAAAACATAGTGAAGCGATGGGGAGAGTTGTTTCAAAAGCACACTCCTGATCTGAACCAAAACACTGTTGGAGATGCACAATGAGAAGCTAAAAGTGTAATTTCTGAATGTGTTCGGAGTACCAGCTCTGCAACGCCGCCTGTGGCAAGTCTCCTTGCTTTCCTCCATCCTTTTATGTTCTTTCTGAAGTGTTCTCCATGACTGCTGCCCGTTTCATTCACATCATGGGGACAGCTGACTCCTTCATTTCTCCAGAAGTCACCCATATGCACAGGTGCATTGTAAGGTGAATAGGTTTGTAAAAGGACGGGGTTTTCTCTAAATGTGAAGCATTCCTTCATTATTCTGTATGATAACTGCTGAGGGATAAACATCTTAATCTTTCAACATCACCCCTATTCAGAATAAACTGATGGTTCAAGAATGCTCTTTATATTGTTCCTCAGTAGGAAGATATTCATAAAAGAAAGTCAGATTGATCTTTTTTTTCCTTTCTATTTCTATTGTATAGTGTATCCAGTGTAAGAACCCAGAGCTCGCTCCAGTATGTAGGGGAAGTGCTGGAATTATTACCACAGATATGGAAAACATTTATTGGGGTAGAGGGGAGAGAGAATACTGTGTCCCCAGTATATGGTAAAATGGACACTGAAACACAGCTTTTAATGCTATTATTCCGAGTTATTTTTGTCTGGATTTCAGGCCCAAAGACTACATTGCTCATTGTGTTGTTTACGTTGCTCACAGCATGGATATCCATGAAGAAAAGAGGAGCACAGGGAGGTGTTCTGTAAAGAAAAGTTTTCCGCACAGAATCCAATTCTTTTGCAGATGTGCAGATGGGACCTTTTTCTTGTTGTTATCTATGCACATATAGTTGTTGATTCAAAGTCTGGTTTGGGCAGTTTTATGTACTGTGGTAAAGCTTTGACTGCCTTTACTTGCTCAAAATTAGCCCTAGTAAATACTAACTTGGTGTGATTTGTTGCAGTGCTGACAATGTGTTGCTTGGCTGAGTAACTTGTAAAAAGACTGTGATAATTAGCTCCTACAAGATAACATTTTCTTTCCTATTTGAATATATGGATTGTCATTTGCTGCCAGGCTCTGCGTAAGTGTATCAGTAGTTCCTTGCAGTTGTCTCTTTGGTACTCGGAACAGTTCAGCTATCTCTAGTGCCTTCGTCCATCTGCCTGTTCATGGTGAGCTAAAAAAACCATGTTCCTACCCTTCTTTCTTGTTAGTGTTACCTAGAAATGGGCCTCCAGAATCCTTGCAGGTTCTGCAAGGACACATTTTTCTGAGTCACTGTTTTTGTTCTGTTTCAGTGCCAGCTCATTCTCTACAGTCAGCTTTGTTTCTTCACCCTAAAAGTATCTAATGGCATTAGGCACTGGTTATATGTACGTTCAGTTCATCATAACTTTGGTGTCTCTTCCAACCATTTAATCTAAATATCGCTGTCCTTTTCTGTCATTACTTTAATTGTTTTATTTGTTGGCACTGCTAGGTGTTTATAGACTCGTGTTTCCTTTTCCTCCAAGTCTTCATTCTCAATGGAAAGGTGAAGCACAAGCAGAGAATGCATCATTTTTCCTCAGAATTTCAGTACACTATATTTATCTAGCTTTCATCTTGTTTTTCTATGCTCTTTGCAGACATGTTATTAATTTGAATGAGAGGGAGTCATGGACAATGACCCTACTGTGGCTTATATATAAATGTGGTACTGTGTGTTTTGTTTCTTTACACATGCATTTTTAATGTTATATTTCTTTTTTGCTTAAAAAGTGTATTTTAAAGAATTTAAACATTAAAAAAAAATCTGGAAATGTGGTGATTTGGCTGGGAAGGCACTAACAATGGTGGCTGGTGCAACCAGCATTTTTATTTTTCAGTTCTTTACTTACACAAGCCCGTACCAACCAACCTTTTAATTTACGTTGCTAGCATAGAGATACAGCCACAAGAACTGCTCTGTAATATCCTTTTAAACAGTAGTTTTCCTCCCCCTATAATGAAAGGTGTCTGTTTTATATTGTTGCCCATTCATCATTCCTCAGTCACCTGCTGCCTCAGTCAGTTACTTCTTAAATCTGAGTTAACCTTCTAATGTGATGCTGCTCTCCTTTCTTTCTTGTTCGAACCTATTGTTCCATAAACCAAGCTGTCCAACGTGAGTCAAGTCACCCATGAGCACGTGGTGTAGGATTTTATCATCTATCTCTTATGCCTGCTGTTCCTTGGAGCCTTTTTCACCACATCTTTGTGAACAGAAGAGCGAAGTACCTAACTAACCTGAACCATTCATTATGGGCTCTTGGTTTTGCTTTATGTTTTCCCTTCCTGGCTTAGGACTGCATATTGTTCTCTAATTCATTCTGCAGTCAAGAATGGAACAATTAGCCTCAAACTCTCTGGCTCTGGCAGATGATTAATCAAAAAAAAATTAACTTTGGCTGATAATGCTACTCTATGAATTATGAGCTGACTGTAACCCAGGGAATACTCCTATTGTCCCCAGTACAGTGGCCCATCCTTCCTTGACTCAAATGCACCAGAAATATTAAGATTATTCATGTAATAGAATTTTAACCGTTATATTAAGGCTATTAACTCCTTAGTGTAGTGTTTCTGAATCTCTGTTAACCACCTACCATGTAATCCTCAAGAAAAGAGTCCATAATTCATTTTATAATTCAGTATACTTTGGCAGTTGAAGAGGGAAGTGGTAAATAAAGTTCAAAGCATTTACCTCAGCAACTGTTTTACTAAATTTTATTGTTAGAATTGCAAAGATTTTATTTAAAAATGCTAGACACAAAAAACCACCTTTGTAGGGCACTGCCAGTGATTGAGAATCGGTTCCCAACTATGCTTTGGTATTAACACGTGCTGATGTATCTGTGAAGCATATACGTCTGTTACTTTTACTATTGCTACTCTTTTTTGTAATGTTCTTATAGGCCACTGTCCTATGCCATACTGTGGTTCCTAGCCAGCAGGCCAGCTACTTCTGTAATGGTTTTTTTATTTGTTGTAGATTATTAGTGCTTCCGGAAGAACTTGAATGACATAAACAATTACCTGCCCCAGCTGTATTTATTTATGGAAAAAGTCCCAGCTTTGCTTACTAACCGTGATCTATTTTGCTTACTAATAAGTATTAGAAACTGCTACGTTGAACTTAGATCTGTCAGCTCAGATCTGTCAAACTCTTCCTGAAAGACAATGTGAATCTGTAGTTCTGCTAGCTGCACTCAAGTATGGTTCCCATGATGAGTGGAGACAAATTTTTTTTCCTGAAAAACACTGTAATGAAACCCATGCTACATAAAACCTGTTTTCACTCTGAGAAACAACATTAATGTGTCAGCTTCTAATGGTTATTTAACTGTACTGGTTACATATATGATCATTTTTCATCCGTCAGTGAAAGGTTTGCTAGAAAGGTGCCCTACTCTCCCTACAGTGGTGTAAAAGCAGAGGTGTTGCAGAAGGACAAGAACCTGGGTCTGAGTTATGTTCTTTTCTGTACTCTTTACTGGATGATTGCTGTTTCCAAGATACAAGCTATAAGGAATGTAATTTGTAAATAAAATCTGTAAAAATAATAATAATAACGCGGTTATAGGCAAATGGAAGAATAATCAAGACATGCAGTGAATCTCTGGAGCACTAATAATGAAACTTGTTGCCAAGACTTTTTCACAGCGTTCTGAGATTTTCATCTAGCATTTTATCTTTCATTCCTGATCAGCACACAGTGCTTAGCTGCTAACAGGAGTGTAATAGCCCATGTCAAGATTGATTTGGTGTGCTTCTAATGTGGTAGCCATAGCTTAGATGAGTACTCATTGTTAATAGGTTCGTGTAGGTCCCACTTAGTGTTTAAATTGACTTCCAACTCATACTTCACATTAACAATTTAAAAGATTGATTTAAAGGACTCAGTACTGCTTACTGAAAAAAATAAAGAAGTATAAGTGAAGGATATTTTGGAGTAACTTGATTGGTCTTGGCATCAGCTTGGCCTTTGCCATTATCTGTAACTGATGATAGAATTTTCCAAATATGACCTTTCATGAATATTTCTCAGTGCACAGAAACAAATCCCTTCCTTACCTATTCCACAAACCATGCCAGTAGGGATCAGTCTGTCGTTTGGGAGCACGTTGTTTGTACAGGTTCATCTGAGTAAGGATGAATGCCAGATTTAGAGCAGAATCTGTCCATGTGTCGTCATAGTCATATGAGGGTTTCCCCTCACTGCTGTCAGAGCCAAGTACTTCGCAGTTTTTAATATTTCAAAATCCGAACAAGGCATAGAAATACTGTAATCTATAGAAGGAGAACCAAGGCAAACTAAAGTGATACAAGTCCATTTCCAGCTCCCACTTGTGGCATTGGATACAATGCTTTGTGTGAATGTGCCTTAGTCCCCTTCTGACAAAAGCAGCCCAGTTAGCCATGGTCAGCAATTCTGACTGCTTAATTTTTTTTTTTTTCTGATATAGATTAGGGAGTGGTTATTTTTAAACTGCTTCAGAAGCTGTCCTGCAAGCAGAAATTGAGGGTTGTGTTACTGGTCAATGCTGCTGATCTGAGAGTGAACATCAGTCCATGCTGTCAGAGCTAATTCGCATCTGCTGCTCCACTGCTTGCTGTCCTGGTCCAAGTGGCATGTGTCTCCCAGTTTAGGTATGGGTACAGATACAAGCGTCGTCACTAAAGTATTTTATGTCTGGGTTTAGGGTAATTAGCTGTACTGGCATACGTTGCATTCTCTTACTGTAAGATATTTTGTTGTTGTTGTTAATGTTAACCACACCATTAAAGTATTTATATCTGCGTACCTGTTCCCCCATCCTGTAACTGAAGACAGTACAGAGTGGAGCAGGGAGACACACAAGTAATTTCCAAGTTGCAGTTAGAACCCAAACTACAAGACTTTTATCCATGGCAAAAGCAAGTAGGAGTGAATTTCTAACCCATATTAAGTAGCCTACCTATTCTTCTTTTCCCAGGGAAAACGTATTTTAGCCCGGTTGCTTAACTTAATCTTGGTAAATTTGTAATGAAACAAATGCCCTTAGTTCTTGCACAAAGTCATCAATGTAAACATTAGGAGTCTCCTTAATCCTTAACAGGACTTGTTACTACTGCCTTATTTTCTTGAGGATTTTACCTCGTATTTGCAAGAATATTTCTTTTTCTTTTTTTTTTTTCCTAGTTTCTAGGCATTTGAAGGACAATATCTCTACTGGACTAGCTTGTTCCTATGTGACTCTTAAACCTTCATTCTGACTCCCTGGTCTGAGCATTTCAGAGTGTTTTAGAGATACAACACCACTGAGTTGTATCTGAGTTACAACACCCCTGTGAGGAGAAAAGGCATTACGTTACTCCTTTTGCACAAGAGCGAAGGGGAGAGGTTAATTGACTTGCACAGTGTAGCTGTCTGCTGTGCCGAGAATGCGGTCTGGGAGTCTGGATGCCTGCTGCACTTGTTAGACCTGTAGACCACCTCTCATCCTGAAATGATGTATGCTTGTGTACTAGCAATCAAACATTTAATAAGGGAAGAATGCAAAAATCTCCCCCTGAGATAATTATGTCAGAAGGTCATTACACACAGAATACATTCCAAAAATTACATAAAAATCTGTCACCAGGTATTACTTTTAGGAACAAAAATACCCCTGAACAGGCTACAGGTTAATTAAAAAAACAGTGTAGCTGTCAATATCTTGATCGAGACTTTGCTAAAAGTGAGCATACTTCTTCTGAGAAAAAAACTGAGATATATAAGTGTAAAGATATTCTGAGAGTCTCTTGGGACAGTAGTAACATCAGCCAAGCTGGGGATACTTTCAGAGTTTACAGCTAAAACTGCCCCAAACTGTACTGCCCTTTGGAAAATCCAAGTTTTTGAGTTGCTAGGTGGCCTCCTCCTTTAAATCATCTTCGGTTCAGCAACTGCTGTCATGGCAAACCTTAGCTGATCTCTGTCTTAATGCTTTCCTGAAAGAAATGAAGACAGTAAGTTTCTTGGCCCTGCTTGTGCTGGTTTCAGTTCACAGCTTTTCCTCCTAACCAGTTAAGCTGTCAAGGCTAAGAGACCTCGGTCAGTCACGGATGGAATCAGAGTTTTCGTTTTTCTTGAAAATGCTGGTCTTGTGCTGTTTGTTGGTCCAGCCACTGCCACGGTTTTAGCCAGCACCCTGTGTTCAGAACAAAGCTTCCCCTATCTCCTGGTGACGTGAATGCTGTGTACCCCTCCTCCGATAGCTGGCTTTCTAATTGTCACGTAGACCAGCTGGGTACTATGTGTTTACTCCATATGCTCCTGATTTTTAAGTTTTGCTGTTGGCAACATCAGTATATAGGGTATCTTTTGGCACTGTCAGCTAATTGAAATTTCTGTGGGACAAAGTAGCCTCTGCTGACACTTGAATGTAGCTGCTTTGCTTTCTGTTAGCAAGCTTTGATTGTGTTGATATTCAGGCTCTAACATACTTCTTTTAGATAGAGCTTTAATTCAGACTGCTTTAAAAATGATGTAATAATACTGATTGATGCTACTGCTTAACATTTTAATGCATTAATGCTAATAACTTCCAATCAGAAAATCTTTTTCTACTGTGTTGTACACACTTTGCAAATATATTTCTCTCTCCCTTGCTGTAGAACTTAATCAGAGACTTCTTAAACATGATCCCTTCCCTTTTGTCTGTCCTCCCCTCATGAAATGCGGGCTTGTCCTTAGTAATAGCTGCTTCACGAGATGTAAAAATTAGTTTGGAAAGCCTTTCTTCCTCATCTTGAAAGGCTTTTGCATTATTCTTTGTATAGAAGAACATAGTATTATTTATTAAGACAAATACTTTCAGTTTAGATGGCCAGGCCCAGCTAGTGCCAAAAGAAGCACTCTGGCGTTTAGGAAGGAGTCTTGAGGGAAGGTAGGACCATGCTTTGTAAAGAACAGAGCTTACTCTTCCCTACATCCTCTTTTTCCCTGATGTTAGGAGATGAAGGAAGGAAAAATCAAGTATGTGAAACGTTCACAGCTGCAAAGGGGTCCTTTGTCAAGTTGTTGACGACATTGTCATTGATTGCTCATCACTGTGTGAAAGTTGCCCCTTAGACTTTTATATGCTAGTGATACCATGTCCTTTTGCTTAGACTGCACCATGTGTGCTTGCCCTCGCCCTACCACTTTCCATAGTGGGAGGCTGCAGCGGGCCTTTCAGATTCACCATTGCAACTAGTGGCGTTGTATAAATGCTAACAAGGAAACTGCTCAAGGAATACTAAAATAAAGTAGAGCAATTACAGTATTCTCAGCCAAGATTGTATCGTGAGCTTAGGAAGTTGATATTATAATAATAAACAGCTAGCATGGGTAACAATAGCAGCAACCTTACAAGGGCACACTTAGTATGTTCTAGCAGCCAGATTAATAACCCTCCAGTGGCCTTAGCTGTGCCCTTTGATGGCAAGTGTGTGGTAAATACTATCCTACTGTATCTTTACAGCTAGTTTAAATCACGTTACCTGAACACATGATACCATGTGCTGAAGTTTTAGTGCAACAGATCTGAAGACTCTGATTTACTGTTTATAACTGAATTGATCTTCTGGATAAAGAACACACAGAGTGGCTGTACTTTATTTATCAATCTAGAAAGGAGAGCTAACAACATAGAGCCCCTGAAATGTGTGTGTACCATCAAAATCTGTTTTGGCACTGCAAAATTTTTAGAGTATAAATAAAGTATCTCTCTTTCTTTGAATCCAGGCTTTCTTTATGGAGTGCCACATGGCAAAATAGGCCCACTTGTTTTTTCATTTCTATTTTTTTTTTTTGAAACCTTCAGCAGTCACCTTTAAGAATCTGACCCTTATTCTGTTTGCTAGGGAGATAATTACTCTCAATTGCTATCTCTAGAACCAGTTAATGAATGCTACATAATAAACAGAAGTAGGGCAGCTGGATGAGAACAATGCACAGGTGGGTAAGAAGACTTCGTTTGGTGAGGAGATAATGAGCATGAGAACTGGTGGTTTGTCTAAATACCACTTTCACAGACAGCTCCTGCATTGTTACTGTTCTTCCTCTCTCAATCAGTTTTTCTACTTGTTAAGTGGCAAGAGGAAGGCAGTTAGAAAAGGAAAAGAGGTTTCTTCAGGGGAAAGAGATTCAAATAGGATATTTTCCCTTTCTCCCAGACCTATCCTAAACATGTTTACTTTCTTATGTGCTATTGTGCACCTTCCCAGAGGAAGCTGATTCTGGAGGCAGAGTAATCACTGTTTTGCTGTGCCTAGTTTTATTATCTCTCTGCAAGGCTTATACCTTCCCTCCTTTGCAAAGTTGTACCAAATCTAACCCCTGGAGGTGAAGACAGGATTTATTCTTGAAATATCAGTTTGTATGATGTTAGCTCTGAGACAGAAGGAAACTGTCATAGCTCTGCCATTCCTGGTCTTGCCATCTGTATTGAATAGCTGCGTTTTCTAGCTGGGTTTTACTATATACTTCAGTAATGTGAATCTGTCACAATGAAGTTTACTGGCCAGTGCACGCACAAAAAAGGTAACACTGCTATCCAGCTTAAGAATTTCAATGTGTAATACAAATAAGTATTTCCTTTGCCTCACAGTCTCTCCATTACTGCAGTTTTCAGAGACGTAGTGCATCTGCATTTTTTTAAGCCAACGGTAGGTCAGTATGAGATTGGTGTTGTGTAGAGTCATACCAGTAGAGGCAAATGACTCAGTGACAGGAACTATTGAAGATGGACTGAGGGCCAGGCAATACGTTCTGTGTTTTGTTAACCTGGCTGACACGTGGAAAGGAAATGGGCTCTGAATGTTTCTGGCGTGTTAAATGAAGCATTAATCACTTAGAAATTGCAAAATTTAAGTTAGTAACATGGTTTCTGATACTCAGAACGTGATTTGACTCCACATAATGTCCTCTTTGAACTAGAACCAAGATGAGTTAAGGTGGAAAGTCAGAAGAAATCTGTAGCAGCTAACTTCACTGACTTCCGTTATGATTTGAGCACCTGTCTTCCTTAGAGTCTTTTGAAAATTTCCACTTTAATCTTTCAAAGGCATACTTAATACTCAAAATGGCAAAAGTCATAGCCAGAACAGCTTCCAGCTAGAGATGCAGTAGGAACATTATGCACACCATTCACTAATACAGGCACGTACAAGCCAGCAATAGTTCCAGTATCTGTGCCAGAAAGCTAATGAGAACATATTTGGCCATAAACTTTCCTCTGACTTGGGCAAGGACATGCCTAATTTTCAGTTTTCTCATGTCCACCAGATGTAAAATGGAGGTATCAAAGCAACAGTGCCAGAATAAAGTGTGATTTCTTAAGGGGTTGCAGTGAGAGACTGAGACATGATAATTGAAGAACCCTGTCGTGGGCTGCATTTGCACAGTCAGGTGTATATTTTTCTTGAGAAAATAGGCTGTCTGTGTGTGCCAAGAGCTTGCCACGTGTGACAGTCCAGGGAGGAAATAGAGCTTTGTTCATTCCACTCAGAGCACGTTTGGAGGAAGAAAACTTGACACAAAGTGCTATCTTCTGTATAATTGTTGAGCTGAATTGTCAGTGAGACACAGAGAAATGCTGTTAGACCCAAACCCTCAAAACAGAGTGAACCTCTCAAAGACTGCACCTCTCCACCATGCTCATGGCCCTCGTTCATCCAAAACTAGAAGCTTTTGTTCTTGTGAGCTGCGTATCATCCTTTCATCCTAGGCAAGTAATGGAATTAGAATGGGAGTTAGTTTTATCTTCCTGAGTATCTGGGAGAAGTACGCCTCTTTTCTGATACTCTCCTGCCCTGCTCTCTTTCAGACCTTGACCCCTGACAATAGAGAGCTGGAATGAGAGGTGTTTTTTAAGAACACTGTGAGTGGGTAAAACTTGCTTTCCTGCTTTTGAGCTCTGACCCCCTTCCTGCCCAGGCCCTCTGCTGATAGACTTTAAGATGTTCATTAGAAACTGTCATTCAGCTCTGGCAGATCACAGCATCACGGACTGGCTGAGGTTGGCTGGGACCTCTGGGTCCATCTGCTCCAACCCCTGCTCAGGCAGGGCACCCAGAGCAGGGTGCCCAGGGCCACGCCCAGGCAGCTTTGAAGATCTCCAAGGAGGAGACTCCACAACCTCTCTGGGCACCCTGTGCCAGGGCTCTGGCACCCGCACAGAGAAGAGCGTTTCCTGATGTTCAGGTGGAACCTCCTGTGTTCCAGTTTGTGCCCAGTGCCTCTTGTCCTGGTACTGGGCAGCACTGAAAAGAGCCTGGCTCCATCCTCTTTGCACCTTCCCTGCAGGAGTCAGCATTGCCAGATTAAATGTTGCAGGACATACAACTGGTCTGTAAAAATCAAAATACAGTACATGGTGATCATCTATTAAAGGCCTCCTGACAGTATACCCGGTCTTCTGTGGGGCCCACGATACCTGGGAGACAAGAGGCACTTGGGAATAGATGAGTGCCTGGAGTTCTTTCCCGAGAAGAAATGTAGGTCTCCAGCATTGCGAGAGCTTCTCCACATTGCCTGGGCTCACTCCCAAGGCTGCTGTTAGAGCAAAAAGAAGAGACTGGCTGTTGCCCTCCTGCTGTGACCAAAACATTATCTCCCGCAGTTTAAAAGCTGCACAAGGAATACTGCAAGGTGACAAAGCAGATGTTCTGGTGATCCACATTACAAAGCCAATGTTTCTGGACAGCTGACAGCCTAAAATAACGTTTTGTATCAGACTGATTCCAACCATAGTGTAGCAGCTATAAAGGTTTGCTTTCATTCTTGATACAGTATGCCCACAAGATGCTTTCTGCTGGCTTTACTGCTGCATGGCCCATGGCTGACAGGAAAAACAAGATTTTTTTCATAATACCTTCAGATCGTCATGACCATTTTTTTTAGAAAAATTAAATTTAGAAAGACGTGAAGATTGGAACGATTAAAATGTTAAACTCCACCCAATTTCATGCAGAAGTAACTTTGTCATCCTCTTATTCTTCCTACCATATTGCTTGTTTGTCCTAGCGAATAATCGAGTCTAAGCCTAAACAGACAACTCTTCAGTTCAGGAATGTTTTTTGTTGTCTAGCATACTTAAATCTCTGGAAAGACTTGAATCAACTGCCCAAAGACTAAGTAAAGTTTCGATGACAGGAATGTGCAGTTGTAGATGTAACAGAGGAAAATGCCATCTTCTGATGCGCTGGTCTCCCAGCCAGCTGAAACTTCTCTGCAGGTTGAGACTATCCGATTTTAGAATGAAAACTACAGAGCTATCTAAATGATGCAATTCAGTGCTGGGTAAAAATAGCTGTACAGCTAGTTCTGGCTAGCAGAAGTAGTGTAATTGCATTTAGCTGTGATCACATGTGATTTGGGAGTTTCAAGGGGTTTAGGAAGTTAACATTTTCACCTGTGGTTTAGTTGGGATGCTGTTAACTGGCATGCACGTTCACCTGTACATACCTGACCTGTTCTGTAATTTAAATGGCTAAGTCACCTTCGTAGCGAGGCAACCTTTGGCTTCTCGAGCTCAGTGTTTCACAGCATATTTGACTGTTCTCTTAGCTTGGTGTTCCAGCTGAAGCCCTGCTGAGAGGTGCTACTTGTCTTGTTTTTGTTAGCGTGGTTAGAGCTGGCCTGAATTCATACACGATACTGGCTTTTAAGGTCTGCATGGAGTTAATCAGTTGTGTCTGAAAAATAACAAACCTTGGATTTACAGGAATTGTTACTATGTTTTTCCCCTCCATTGGTGTTTGATTTATACCTACAAGAGTCATTCCCAGAAGGAATTCAACTAGATTTATCTCCCAGATTTTTAATTTAATTGATGACTGTTTACATGAGTGTCCTTGCCAAAGTGAGATGATTTGGCAGTCCTCTGGAATGTAAAGGTTAAGTATATTGATTTAATCTTTTCCCAAAGGAGTTGTTCTTTCTGTGGCAAGACATCATCATTTTTGTTCTTGTGTTTGCAGCTTTGTTTACATGGTTTTAATTGAATTTTGTCTGTACTATACTGTAAGTGGAACGTGGCAGTTTCGTATAGTTCTTCCTTCCTGGCATAAGGATTTTTGGACTCTCAGACAGTTTGGTAATGAATCCTGAATTTCCCTGAGCAGTAATCCTTCAGAGCTTTCAATGTGGTAAGTACTGAAAATAGGGAGAATCTGTTCTGCCATGATGTGCACAGTTAACAGGAGCTATTCATAGTGATGGTGTAGGTTCTTATACCCATGTCTTCATGTGATTAGTGCTATACTTAGCTTACAAATAAGCTTATCTGAATTGTTTGCTTACAAACAATATACATAAACCATATTTATTTTAACATAAGGCACAAGCTTATAACAGTCTCGGGTTTAAAATTACACATTCCTGGAGCCATGTGACTATGAAACCAGAATCAGTAACTTTGTTTTCAGAAATCACATAGAATATGGGGGGGAAGGGAGGGTCCACTTATACAGTAAGTTTGTTAGGTTTTGGACCTGTAATTCTTAGCTGTGTTAGCTGTTTGTTGCCATTCACATAACTGAACAGCAGCTGGAACACCTTGGCTGAAGTGTTCTTTCATCTGTATTAGCGTGGATGGGCCTTGATCAGAACCACAGGTCTGGATGGATCACTAGCTGCTGAATAGCCTGATGAGGACCTAAAAGTCACAGCCACATCGGAACTTGTACACTGGCCCTGCTAATAGTCTGGAGCCAAGTACACCCAAAAGAGATGATTTTGCATTTGCAAATGAAACTGTTTATGAATGTATATATTTTTTTTCTAGTCACATCTTTTATTAGTTATTATTTTTCCAGTTTGTTTAAATTTATCAACGGTTTTTCTCGGTGATCTTTTTTGTTATCCAAATCCAGAGCTCAGTGATCCGTTTCATAGAGCAGAGGAATGACAGGTGTATTCTAGTTCTGCATAGTAATTTATCTCCCTTGTATCCATTCCACTGGCCTTAGTTGGAAAGCAGCTGATAAAAAAGCAAGTGCCTGTTCCTGGGCTTCTAATCATGCCTCTGCAGAATCAGATTCAGGTCTGATGGTTTACAGGCAAAGCAACTCCTACCGTAAAGTATGATTACAATGGAGATAAATCAGGAGTGAGTGTGATCCTCTTAAACCTAAACTGAAAAGACACAGATTCACAGAATTGTACGGGTTGGAAGGGACCTCCAGAGATCATCGGGTCCAACCCCCTTGCCACAGCAGACCTTCTGCTTTTCTTTCTCCTAGCAAAATGCTTCTTCCTTATATACATGGACTCAATGTTAACAAATGAGGCTTCTTTTTAGGTATTTCTTTTTCCTTCTTACCAAGTCAAAGCAACAGATTTCCTGTTATTTTGTGTTTCTTTACCCTCATTCCTGCAGGACTCATTCTTAACTCAGGGATTTCTTTGATCTGTATAGAACTTTAGGAAATGAATTTCAAATATATGATATTTCACTTTTGTGACTCATAACAGTATATTGTTGTTAGTTAAAAAAGCCAAGACCCAGCAGCCACAGGAATTTATGCCCATTACGGAAAATCTAGCATGGTTTCTTCGGTATGGCAATACCAAGAAGTCTGCTGGTATATCCAACTAAAGTACTTATAACCATATAAAGCGAATGCCTTTTAGGAATTGGATTAAAACACAGACATAATATTTTCCATCAATTAGACATTGAGAAATCCCAGACATACAGTGCTGCAAGTGAAATTAGATACCTTGGGAAACCTATTCCAAATAGAAATCTAATATGTGGGATCCTGACTCAGTCACCACTCCCTCAGTTTTTTTACCCTCCCAAAAATATATTTGGATACACTCGTAATGTAAATATAGTAACATTATACCCAGTAAACATGCACAGATTGAATCAGGCCAGCTACACCACATGTAGCCATAGAGAAACTACAAAATTGACTTTGGGTATTTAAAAACAAAAAATGCCAGTAATGTATATTTACCTGTTTTCTGATGTTAATGCAGATGTGTAGTACTACTATTTGTGGAATCATTTCAGGAAACTATATTATTTATAAACAGAAAGTGACAGAGTTTATGGTGAGCCCTCTGTCACAGTTGTTTGGCATATGGGAATTATAAATAGGACTGGGTAATCATTGACATACTATGCTTTTGGCAGTGTGGTCATCTCTGACCCAAAAAGAAACCACAAAAGATAAATCTATGAAGGTCCCTTCTGGCTTTTTTGTGTGTAGGAATATTGTGTGTTTTGGTTTCCCTGCTTAAGCTTCAAGGAAAAATGGAGTATTTTTAACGTGGTTCTTTACGTGCTCCCACAGCAAGGCTCTTTCCAAAACAGTTTGAACAGTTACAGTGCTTTGGGCAGTTCTTCATTAGGGTAGTAAAACTAACATGTAATTATCAGTCTTGCTTGCCAAATGCATTTGAGAGCCCTCCTCCAGAATATCCAAATGAAGTACTGAACACCCAGAGTTTTAGGCCTGTGGTACAGCTCATTTTAGATGTAATCAGAAATAACCGTTCCTGAGTGCACGGTGAAGTCTTCTGCAAATCATGTGTAAGAGGAAGTGGTTTCTGAACTACATGGACAGCTTGCAGGCTTGGTTTGCTGTAATACCAGGTATAAAATGGCAGTCGGAAAGGTACTATTTACTTTTGCCTGGCCTAGTGAAGGTGGGTAAGATTTATTAAAGTTACTGAACCCTTTATGCTCTTTGACAACTCAAAGTGCAACGTTTTTTTCTTCCTAATTTCCACGTTGTGGAATTTAATTTTATTTAATTTGAAAGTTCTGTTTTTTTTTTTTAACTTTAAACACAATCTGTGATCCAATTTCACCTAGTTCTGCCAGTCCTTTGACTTTTGCTGTTTTCAATAACTAGTTTCTTCATCTGAATTTACTTGGCAGCTCTATTGACTGATGTTTGTGGTAGAGTTGTCTTCACTTCCAATATTGTAACGCAAGACAAACACTCTCATCTGTGTCATCCATCTAAACAGGCTGTGGTTCTAAAGCTGCTTAAATTCACCAAGAAAATGCCTGCCCATATTCCTTTTTGGCTATGCTTACAGTGTGGACAAAAGACAGCTCTGTTTTTTTTCCCTAAATCATTGCAAAAAGCTCGTAGGGTGATATGCCAGTTAATACTTCAATGAAATATATACCTCAAGGTTGCCAAATAAACAGCTTTTGAGGCTTATGTATATTATTATTGTGGGAAATGTTTCTACTAGTTTATTAGATAATGGGTGCAATTTGAAGAAAGAACATGTAGTTCTCTTCATCTCCACTCCCTGTGCATCCTTTGGGTGTGGGCATATAATAATGAAATGTGTAACTCAGCACATTTTCAATTCACCTGGTTGACAAGAAGTTGTAAAACAGCATAGATTTTCCTTTGCTTTCCATCTAGTTCTGGTGAACAAACCGGATAGACTGTTTTTTTAAGTGGCCTCTTTTTTCATAAAAGGCTTATTTTAACAACATATTTAACATAAAATGCACAAATGGCTACTGTATGTTTGTAACTTTGTACCTATTGAAGCTTTTTGCATGAAGCTGTTTTTGCAGATACAGGGAATAAAGGAAGTGAGCACCTTCCGGGTGTGTACATGGAAACACATTCCAGATGTATAAACAGTGATGTTATCTGAGGCGTGGAGATTTTAGTAAGCATGACCCCACATATCTATGTCCTGATCCACCAGGATTTGAATGATTTGTTCAATTGTGGGAGTTTCATTTGTAGATTTGGGGCTTCTCAGAGAGGAGTCAAAGGCTTCTTGCCTTGTGACCATTTCCTGTGCTTGCACCAGGACTTTGTACCACTTCGCAGCAGAGCTTTTACTTTCCATGTCCATTGGCTGATCCAGACATTCCTAGGTGGACCTGCTTTTTCAGTCTCTATAATGTTGTTTCCAGCACTTCTCCATGGGGAGGTCAGCTGGGCAAATGATCAGTAGAGCCTACGATTCCATACGATGAGTGAAAAACCTCTTTAAATGGACAAGTCTTTTTAAAAAACATCTTTAATGAAATATTCTCAAGCCAGGGAAATGCATATAGAGGAGGAGTGTAGCAGCTTGCACTTTATCACTAAAAACTGCAGTCTTCAAGATAGGATAACAGATATTGCTTTTGTTGAGCAAGGATTTTTATCTTCCTATCCAATCACCCCCTGCCACCAGGCTTTAAAATTCTTGTTTCCTTGGTCAGAAAGCTGGTTCAGGCACCTCACCTGTGGTTTCCCTTGTATTTTGGATCTTTTCACAGAACTTGGTTTCCATAGTAAATGCTTTTCAAAGTAGCTATGGTTCAATAAAAGCACTCTGTAGTCCTCCATTTTATAAAGGAGCGCTCTCATTAACTCACTGTTGAATAACTCTTGTAACCTCGGGTCTATTTGAATTCCACTCCAAATGTTCCACTGCAGACCATCTGACACCTCATGGAACAGATTATAAGCTCCATTGCTGAGTTTCTGATCTCAAGTCTTACTTCTCAAACTATTTTATCATAGTTATATTTGAACAAAATATGCTAACCGAGACAGCAAACAATGGCCTATATTTAGCCACATAGGCTCGAAACCAGGAGAAAAAATGAGGAAATATTTTCTGTTAAACATTTCAAAAACCTAGTGTTTTCCATACTTTCTGCAATAACATGATGTGAACCTTTTGTTTTCTCTGCATTGCCTCTTTTAATCTCTTAAAGCTTCCTGTTTTGCTGAGATACCACCACATTTCTTGTCAAAATTAGAGACGGAAGAATGCACACACCACATTGATCCAGGGAGACCTTCGTTCCTGTCTATTCAACCTAGACAGATAGAACCATTAGACAGATAGCAGATGATTGGTTTCTTAGATACGGAGGAAAACTCCACTAAGCCCAGTAATCCCAGTTTAGAAACGGTAGCTCAGGCAGTGGGAGACCAGCAGAAATAAGGCATTGTCAGTGACATCCTATCCCCCATTTGTGCATGTGCCTTTCAAGTAGTAATCTTGACAATCACTTCCCTGCAAAACCCATGGCTACAAACAGCTCTCACAGGCATGAAGGCAACCTACATGAACAGGAATGTGGTGCAGGCAGTACGGTATCGCATCCTGCAGCACTTATGTGCAACACTGCCTAGCACTAATGGAAGGAACTACAACACATCAGTCCCACTCATCCCCTTTAGCAAAACTCAGAATCACCATAAATTAGTTAAATATCCATGCTATTGTTGATTGTTCTTAGTGATAAGGAAAAAATAATAACCTGTGAGTAAACTAATAACATCTTTTAAAGAGCCAAGATAAAGCTTTCAAATATGACCTAGCTGTATTTAGCTTGATGCTCCAATATTGCTATTTCCCTAGTCCTAACTCCTGTAAACCCTCTGTCCACCAGTGGTAGTACCGCGTTAGCTTTGCCATTCCTTTCCTATTTATTGCTTTACCTCCATCAGTTGGGAAAACCAATTAGGTCTATCTCTAGTGAGACTTTTTTCCTTTGGTGTAGCAGTGCAAAACAGACTCAGATCTTCTCCTGACAAAGATAGCATCTTTTTCACTTAGGAAAACGGCAGGCCTCCCCACTGTTGCCATGCTGGCCGAAACCCTGGTGCGAACCCCAGCTGCTGCCTATTTCATACAGGTAGACCATCGATCCTGTGTGGAACTCGGGGCCAGATCTGAGCTTTAGTTCTTATGTCAGGGAATTTATCTTTTTAGTAGGCTTTATAGATTTTTCCTTTCAATTTTATCATTCAAAAATTCAGTATATTTCTTCCTTCTTGATACTGTTAATGCTTTGCAGGCTTACACAGTGATTGCTTGAAAACATTTTTTTCTTACTTGGTTGACAAAACCAATGAAGCATTTATATTACAGTGTTTTGGCATGTTTGCAGTTTGGGATCACTAGACAACTAAAGAGGAAGAGCTAGAGTTTGTGAAAGCAAAAATAATGCACTTACTCCCCACAGTGAAACTGTGCATATTGCTATTTCCAGGGTACCAGCCTTAAATGGAAAGAAGTCTGACATGCAATGAAATGCTTTTGTGTAGCTTTGAACACAGTATGGCAAGGCCAGCTACTGTATAGATGAAACAAAAGAGGAGGCCAGATTAGGTAGAAAGAAGTAAAATGTCTAGGGCTGCAGAACGTCGTTACCTTCCTATAACGGGTCAGTGCACATCCGAAGGCTTACGGTGGGTTGGGAAGGTCCACGGGGCTCCCCTCAGAGGCTCTTCCAAGGAGATCATGCTTTCTGACCGAAGTGGCTTGTGGCCCTGTGGATCACAAGAGCACCCAATCCCCAGGAGCTGCTACTCTTCAACTCTCCTCAAAGATCTATACGGGTCTCTAGAGGCTAGTTCATACATGTAATTTCTCTCCTTTCCCCAGAGGACTTCAGGACCACAACTGTGTAAGCATGCAAAGATATTGAGGACCTAGAATTAGATCAGGTTTTTTCCTCCTTTTGTTGTGGAAAAATGCCCAGTTCCAAAATCAAATATAGTTACCATCACTTAATAGGCCAGTCCTAACAGCAGTGTTTGGAGATGCTTGCTATTGAATCTGTGGCATAATGCAGAATTTTAGCAAAGTGTCTTTACTACAGGCATTGATAAATTCCTGACTTTGAGGGCAACCACATATACTTGCTAGTTTTTGGAAATGTCTTTTTTGTCTTATGCATTGATGTGTGTTCCTGTAGTACACCTGATTTTGAATACAGAGCTTTCGAGATTCAGATCCACTCCAGGTGGTTAGCTCCTGGTCCATTTACTGTTTGTCTCCTTTTCACTTCGGTACTGTAGGGAAGTACAGCAGATGTATCGTACTGCTGAGGAGAGTCAAGATCATGTCCCGGGGAATGCTCTATTTTCACATTATGTCAAAATGCACCTGGCCCAGATATTGCAGAACACCTGGTTCTTCTATACACAGTCCACAGAAGAGCAGTGATCCAACATACTGGATCAGTGCAGTTTGTCCCAAAAGTGTGAATAATCCCACTAGCTTCAACAGGACTTCTCAATGTGTACAGGAGGCAGGGTTTGGCCTACTATATGCAGTGCATTTTACTTATACCATCATGCAACTTTTAGTGGATTGTGTAACTATAATAGGTTCATTTAACAGATGTATGTATAATAACTGTGATGGATGTATGTTGACTGAAAATACAAATCCATTTCAATTACTCATGCTAGAGAGTGAATAAATTTTTTAAAACTAAAGCTAAAATACTATTTTGGGCAGGCAGTTTATATTCAGTTACAAACATATATATATATATTCTTTGTTCTTCAGCTAAAAATGAATAGAATAGTTGAAAGCACCAGGTACCTTTGTAATTTATCGGATACTTACTAAAAAAAAGAAAAACTATTGAAATTCAGGTGTCTTTGCTCATTGTAGCTGGTAAAGTACATGCTTTGCAATACATTTGCTTTGGAGTCAAGAAGTTTCTGTTTTAATAACCTGGCTATGTGTTAGAACCTGATTACAGATGTGCGCTGGAGAACAGCTGCCATGTGTTAGAGGTAACCCCTCCAGCCACAGCAGTCTTAAAGATTAACTATGTCTTAAATTAGTCTTGATTCTATTAGAAATGTCCCTCATATTTCATGCTCTGGAAAGGAATATGGGGAAAGAATGTCATAATGTTTCCCTGTTCTTTGACAAGTCTTTCAGTAGCCCTGTCAAAGATCCTTTAAAATTGAATTGAAATAATCAGAAATGATGTGCCTATGTGAAAAACACTTGGCAGATTCTTTTTTGTAAGACAGGGTATGCTAATGAGTTTTAAATCATGAGTTAAAAATGATTGTTGTCAAGCAAGTGGTAGTTCATATCGAATTACTGAGGTAGAAAATGAGAAGGTTTCTAATTACTTTACATGTTTTGCTTTTCTAAGTAAAATAAGAAAAAAATGCTGTCTTGAGCTAAATTAATACAAATGCAGGCTATAAAATGAGGTTTTATATGAAGTAATAGATCATTCCCTACAGGTGGTCTGCCCTATATGCTCTGCTTTGTAATCACATTCATCAGCTTAGAATACTGCTCTCCCCCCACACACTTTTAAAGCAAAAGATTGTGCTGTGCAGGTGTTCTCTTCAGAATTTGGTGATTATTATTAAAAAAAAAATACTCTCAAATAATTATCTTTCTTTGTGAATGAAGCATCTTTTTATTTTGCATCTACTAAAGACTAATAACCTTCAGCAGTGTCTCTTTATCATGTCTGATAATCATAATTATGCAAAGGAATTGTGTGTGTGGATTTCATGCCCAGGATCCGTACCATCGTTTGTGCAGTTTATTTGTCACTCTAAGTAGATAAGCAGTGGTTGGTTTAAGTAAGATTGTTGAGGCTGTAATAAGTTTTGAAAGTTATCATTGAAGTTTTGTTATCCTTGAAGTTGAAGCCTTAAAAGACATAAGCAGCTGTCACTTACAGCGCTAATAGCACCATAAGTTATGAATTTGCTTTAATAATGTTAAGAACGTAATGGTGCTGTGGGGGAGGACATCTGGAGTGAAGGCTGCCGGAGTGGATCTCCAGTTTCATTAGAACAATAGCACCTGATTGGGGTGGGGAGGAACGGTGTGCCAGCTAGCGTCAGAATACCAAGAAGTAAGAAATGGGAGAAATTAGCAGTGATCTTACAGTAAGTGGGAGGGGATGTTGGAATTGACACTGTTCATGTTCTGGAGCTCAGCACTGACCTGAGGAGAAACTAGAGAAAATGTGACCTGCACAGTGCCTAAGACCTATTTGTTAAGTACTGTGCTTGAAAGGGAGTCGGACAAGCTTAGAAGCCCAGGGAAGCTGTGGCTTGAAAACTAATTCTGGAGAGGCCTAACATGGAACTGGAATTGCCAGAGAAAGTGTATGTGACTCTAAGCTTCTGTTTCGTATTGAGACATGGGAAACATGCCGGATCTTCTAATTTTTCACATACTAGCACAAATATTCTCCAGTGCAAAGCTGTATAAATAATGTATATGCTTACAGGAGCAGGAAATATGCTGCTGATCAGACAGTGTCAACTTGGATGAATCCTATCCTGGAAGCTCTGCTTTAAATGTGAGCAATAAAACCACTATTGACATGTGGCACTACTGACTGAAATGTCAATAGTTATAAAAAGTCTATTTCATAACACAGAATCATTGTTTAGTTTGCTTGACTGGTCAGATGCTTCTGTTTTTCCATGAAAGAAAAATGATTTCCATATTAGTTCTCTGAATGCTCAGGACAGCTTATTTGTTCCACTAAAGCTCAGATTCTTAATCATATGTTGAGAATAGGGAAAATTTGCTTGCTGGTCTCATATAGTGTAAGAGGCAGCTTTGACGCTGGCCATGACCTAAAACAATGTCAGCGCTGGCATGCTTACAGGTTAGCTTAGGTTAATTTTGCTAAATCTGGAAATGAGTACAGGGCAAATTCAACATCTGAAGCATCCTTATCCTTACCCCTTAGCTCCTTAAGTGAGATTGCTTCTGTTGTTCTCTGGCAACTCGGACTTAAGCATGGTTTCTAGAGCTTACAGGCAGAACAGGCAATTTTGTTTGGCTGTCTTTAGACTGTAGACTATTGCATTTCTCTGGTTATTCTTATCATGAGCCTAGTTTAAGCATTCTGTTTGTGAAGAGGTTAGAGCGTGTGCTGTAAGCAGAGAGGAAAACAAGAGGCCATAGTGCTGTTAATGCTCTAGGCACATGTAGGGACAGAGGATCCTCTGGTGTACATATATGCCTGTATCGCCTTGACTGTTGAACCGTTCATCAGGAAAAGGCAATAAAGCTGCTAGGTTCCTTCCTGATGCTGCATCTGGCCAGACACATGGGTAAGGAAGATTCTGAGAAAGAAATCCGTCTCGGTTCTACTCATGCTCTGCTCTCTAGTAGCCTTTCTACATCCTTGGCTGTCCCTGATGATTCAAAAGAGGATAGAAAAAGAAACCAAAAATTAAGGAAATAGAACAAACAACATTTGTTCAATGTGCATCAGGAAAAAATTGTTACTTATCCCTGGTGTGTAACTAGCTGAAGACCTGAAGCCTATGGTCAGGTCAGTCATACATTTCCTGGGGAAAGCAAGGGGGCTTGTACCTTCTTGTTAGTTCTCATTTTCCTTTCCTCGGGGAATGGATGAAAACAAGGTATCTCTGTGAGTGTTGCAGTTCTTCTGCAAATGACTATCCAAACTACCTTTTGGGAAATGGACCTAATACTTTTTGAAACTAAATTGTTGCCTATAAAACTGAATAAAAAGGGTACAGGTCAAAGGCTTTTTAGATGAGTTAGAAGCTTTCCAATGCTATTAGGGTGTTCTTCAGGAAATGACCTAGGAGCTCCTAAATTTGTCTACTCACAGCAGGCCTCCAAAAGGCACCAGCATCTTTACATCCAGGTATTTGTTTTCACTTGTCACCAGCACAATGTTCAGTTGTTAACTGAGCAACTTTGCAAGTGGTGTCTCTGTGCTACTGAAGCCCAAATATCAAACCGATAAGGAGCAAAAGGACTTTTGAAGGTTCCAGAATATGTTGAAGATGTTTTACTACAACCACCTCAATTCTCTTTGAGCAGGTTTACAGAGAAAGGCATTTCTTTGGAGAGCCTGTTTGTGCCAAAAAATATTATATGATGATGATCCTTAAACAAGGATCTAATAATTGCTTCTTTGAGGATAACCAGAATCCTGCTGTTCTTTGCGCTACTGACAACCATCTTGACAGCAGTGTTTTATACCATCCGTTGACTTTTCCCCACGAGAAGGGACATAGTGCACAATACATAGCTCTAGCTTTTGGCAAGCAACACTGACCAAAAATAGCCAGGTAAGATTACGCATGAAAAAAAGTACTCTATCAACTTGCAAATAATTCTTGTTTTTTGATAACATGAACGTCAGGACAACGTAGGAAGTTTTGACAACATGATCTAAGACAACCTCAAAGCCGTAATGATGAGAATCTTCCTGAGATCAAGCAGGGACTCAGTGGTGGCAGTGTGATCAGTAATCCAATACTAGTCACTTCATAACCCCATTTTAGAGTACTCAGATAAGAGACACGTTACTAAATCCAATTTGATGTGTTTCTTGCCAATCTTGTTATCTCTTCACGGACCCATTTGCAATTGGTGGTAGATGATTGGCCATAATCTCATCTTTCTGATCACTTTAATTCCAAAGTGTACTGCTGTTTCCTTACATTTTGAAAAGCAGCAAATACGATATCCTTTCAAGGGACTTCAAGGTCAGAGGAAACTAGGTGACAATGTAGATCACTAGATCTCTCCACTCTTTTACTGCCAGTATGCTACTGATAATGACAATGACTTTGGACTTACCTTTTATCCAGATGGATCCCAAAATATTTTGTCAACTTCATACTTCATTTCACCAGGTGCAGAACTGTAGCAGCTGCTTAACAAAGCACAGCAACCAGCTCAACAGTTGTGAATAGCAATGTAGTTAATCGAAAGTTGTGGGGTAGTTTATAAAATGGCTTGATTAAGACGTATAGCTGCAGGCACACACTGCGCAAAAGCGTACCTCCTCAGCAAGAATTTGGGAAGGCATTTTGTCTGAAGCAAAATGGTACGATTGCAGGGTCAGCATAGTAGCAGTTTTAAATAGATGAAAAAGAGGCAACTTAATGAGGACAACCTCAGATTTGCCATCAACAGTGTGCTACTTGGAGTGCTAGAAACAAATGAAGATTAAAATACCACTAAATCTAGGGGGGAAATGTGTTAAGGAGCAGTAATTTTGTGGGTGTTGCATATAGCAAGTAGAAATTCCTTCAAAAGTGAGTATCAATAGGATGGACAGAATTGTGTTTTATATTTTAAAGATTATTTAGAGCAGCAGTCTTTCTACACTTTGTTTAGATGTGTTTGGTAAACAGGGCTGTTATGACCCTACTAAACCTGTGTGGTTTCATGGTGTAATTATCATTTTGTAAGAAGCCCAAAAGTCAGCAGTGCAGATTTCTGACACCTGGAACGTGCTGTGCGTTGTAAACTCCTGTTGCATCTGGAGCTGTATCCCTGAGAGGAGCTGGGAGCTGAACGCTTCACCTGACGTTAGGACTTGTGACTGGGTTGCAGCTGGAGAAAGGCTTCATTTCCAGTATTGCCTGTTTTTACCTATTTATCATGTAGCTGTCATTACCTTTTCTGGCAGGGCTTAACTAGAGGAGGTAGTTAAATGTTGGTAAGAAACTAATTTTTATAGGTGTTTCAGGTACTTAAAATACTTCAACATTTCTAAATGTCACCAGTATCTGTTTGAATCAATACAAGATTTGCTAAACATTTTAAAGAACTTCTTTCATTAAAAGCATATGAAAAGGTCAGAAAAAAATAAATAAAAAATATGCACATTGCATAAATTTATCCTGACAGTTGAAGCCATTTTTAAAGCAAAAACATATGTGGAAAATTTAGTTCTAGGTGGTTTAAACAAAATGAAGAAGCTGTTTCTCTGCTAAAACTGAAAATATAAAGGCTCCGGCCAATTTATTGAAATGTTTTTGTGCCACATTTCTTTTCCAGTAAATAAAGTTCTCATCTACTTGGGAGAAATGCTGCATGTAGTCATTTCTCTGCAAGAGGATTTACATGTATATGTGACGGCAATACAGCAGTGAGTAAATGTTGTACTCGGAGTGGTTTGACAGCTTCAGCTTCGTACCAACCCTGTGTGGTTACCTCCTTCAGCCAGGGGGTTATTACATGACACGTTTTCTTCTTTTAAGAGCATTTTTCCTCCGTGCTATATAGGGAGGGAAGATGGTGGTTACACCCTGTATTTATTATTCAAATGTTAAATTTTACTGATAAGGAGGTCTCAGAACTCTTCCTGAATTAAGCTTAATGATACAGCCTCACTTGGGCGAGAATGCAAAACATCGCCCAACCGTCTGCAGAAGCGGTCTCCACTCATGCTCCAAGTTAGGACAGCATCAGCATCTTTCTTTAACTCGTTGCGTTTAAATCGCTTCTGTTCGGGGATGTCTCTGAGCAAGTAGTTAGAAGCAGTTATCGGTTCATCTCGGAGGATGAGCTTTTTCCTTTGCTCGCTGGGTTGAAAAAGAGGTGGGGGAGGAGAGCTTTCCAAGTTTTGTCCTTCGTGTGCGTGGAGTGCCCAGTTCAATACCGTTTCCCTGGCGACCACCATCAGAGGTGGTTCCCCTTCCTCTCTTAGCAATGTAACAGTTTTATTTATTTATTTATTTATTTTTGTTTTTTTTTGCCTAGTGGAGGTCGAAAGGTTTGCTAGAAACAGTTGTTTCCCTCTCATTGTTGCAGAGGCTTGCGGTTAGGCCGACAAGTTGTACCCCTTTTATGTCGGCAAAACGCAGAACGACGCCTGATAAGGGTGCGCGATCTGTGAACGCGTCTGAACTGACAGCCTCGCTCCGCCGGTTCCTGGATGCCTGGGCGCGATTAGAACTCGGGGCTGCGGGGCGAAGCGGGGCCGGGCCGCAGGAAGGCGGGCACGCCGCGGCCCTGGCGCTCTCGGCTCCGCCGCGGACGGGCAGCACCCGGCCC